>JARQOD010000006.1:2328888-2387987 GCA_033576555.1 Oophaga sylvatica
GAACTTCATAGCCAGGTGCATGCAATCATGAGAAAAGCTACTTAGGGTGAGTTTCCACGATCAGTAAACGCTGCGTGTTTGGCGCTGTGCGCTGGCGCAGCGCCAAACACGCAGCGTCCAGATGTTACAGCATAGTGGAGGGGATTTCAAGAAATACCGTCTCCACTATGCGTAACAACACGCAGGTGGCAGACCTGCGTAAACGGACATGCGGCGCGTCCTTTCAGACCGCAGCATGTCCTCGCGTGTTGCGGCGACGGTGCGTCGCCGCAACAGAATTTCACACAGGGCTATGTAGCCCTGCGTTCTTTCCGGAGGTGTTCTGAACACCTCCGGAAAGAGCGCGCGTCATAAAGGGGGCGGGGCTTAGACGGAGCGGAATTTCCGCTCCGTCCAAAGCGCTGTGGTTCCGGACCGTGGAACCACAGCCTTAAAGTGGCCACTTGCAAGTTTGTTCTCCTGTTTGAATCTCCTCTGAAGAGTGGCATCATGGGCTCCTCAAAACAACTGTCAAATGATCTGAAAAGAAAGATTATTCAACATAGTTTGTTCAGGGGAAGGGTACAAAAAGCTGTCTCAGAGATTTAACCTGTCAGTTTCCACTGTGAGGAACATAGTAAGGAAATGGAAGAACACAGGGACAGTTCTTGTTAAGGCCAGAAGTGGCAGGCCAAGAAAAACATCAGAAAGGCAGAGAAGAAGAATGGTGAGATGAGTCAAGGACAATCCTCAGAGCACCTCCAGAGAGCTGCACATCAACTTGCTGCAGATGGTGTCACTGTGCATCGGTCAACTATACAACGCACTTTGCACAAGGAGAACTGTATGGGAGAGTGATGCGAAAGAAGCCGTTTCTGCAAGCACGCCACAAACAGAGGCGGCTGAGGTATGAAAAGCACATTTGGAGAAGCCAATTTCTTTTTGGAAGAAGGTCCTGTGGACTGATGAAACCAAGATTGAGTTGTTTGGTCATACAAAAAGGCGTATGCATGGCGTCAAAAAACACAGCATTCCAAGAAAAACACTTGCTGCCCACAGTAAAATTTGGTGGAGGTTCCATCATGCTTTGGGGCTGTGGGGCCCAATGCCGGCACCAGGAATCTTGTTAAAGTTGAGGGACGCATGGATTCCACTCAGTATCAGCAGATTCTTGACAATAATGTTCAAGAATCAGTGACAAAGTTGAAGTTACGCAGGGGATGGATCTTTCAGCAAGACAATGATCCAAAACACAGCTCCAAATCTACTCAGGCATTCATGCAGAGGAACAATGACAATGTTCTGGAATGGCCATCCCAGTCCCCAGACCTGAAGATCATTGACCATCTGTGGGATCATTGAAGAGGGCTGTCCATGCTCGGCCACCATCAAACTTCACTGAACTGGAATTGTTTTGTAAAGAGGAAAGGTCAAAAATACCTTCATCCAGGAAACTCATTAAAAGCTACAGGAAGCGACTAGAGGAGCAAAAGGAGGATCTACTAAATATTAATGTCACTCTTCTGGTGAGGTGCCCTACTTATGCACCTGTCACATTTTGTTTGGATGCAGATTGCACATGTTCTGTTACTACAATAAACCTCATTTCAAGGCAGAAACATTACTGTGTCCAATAGTTTATTAGATATATCAAACGAAATAGCTGCTGCAAAAACACCAATATTTATAAAACATTAAGCTTAAGATTAATAGGGTGCCCAAACTTTTTCATATAACTGTATATATCAGGGTTCGACAAACCCGGGCGCCTGGTCGCCAGTGGCGCCTAGAAAATCATGCCTGGCGCCCGTGGGAGCGCAGCCGGGTGTCAGCTGATTATCACAGCTGACACCCGGCACTATGTGTCAGGAGCGGTCACGGACCGCTCCCGGCACATTAACCCCTGGCACACAGCGATCAAACATGATCGCGGTGTACCGGGGGCACAGGGGAGGATCACGCAGGGAGGGGGCTCCCTGCGCGCTCCCCTGAGACCCTGAGAACAGCGCGATGTGTCGCGCTGTTCTGAGGGTCCCTCCTCCCTGCAGGACCCCGGATCCAAGATGGCGCCGGGGTCCATCCGGGTCCTGCAGGGAGGCGGCTTCCTCAGTGCCTGCTGAGAGCAGGCACTGAGAAGCCTGAAGCGATGCCAGAGCGATCGCTGGTGTGACAGAGTGCTGTGCACACTGTCACACCAGCGATCTGGTATTATACACTGTATAATACCATGTATAATATACAGTGATGTCCCACCCTGGGACACAGTAAAAAAAAAAAAAAGTGTTAAAAAAAATCATAATAAAAAAAAAATATTCCCTAATAAATTTATTTATTCCTGTAAAAAAAAAACCAAAACAATTAAAGTACACATATTTGGTATCGCCGCGTCCGTAACGACCCCCCCTATAAAACTAGAATGTTGCCTAAAATCTACGTATATACTCATGTATAAGCCGACCCCCCTAATTTTGTCACAAAAAACTGGGAAAACTATGCCCCCATATGATGCTCCACAGATTATGCCCCCGTATGCTCCAGATTATGCCCCCATATGCTCCAGATTATGCCCCCATATGTTCCAGAGATTATGCCCCCATATGCTCCATATTATGCCCCATATGTTCCAGAGATTATGCCCCCATATGCTCCATATTATGCCCCCATATGCTCCATATTATGCCCCCATATGCTCCATATTATACCCCCATATGTTCCACAGATTATGCCCCCCATATGCTCCATATTATGCCCCATATGTCCATATTATGCCCCCATATGCTCCATATTATGCCCCCATATGCTCCAGATTATGCCCCCATATGCTCCAGATTATGCCCCCATATGTTCCACAGCTTATGCCCCATATGCTCCATATTATGCCCCATATGCTCCAGATTATGCCCCCATATGCTCCAGATTATGCCCCATATGCTCCACAGATTATGCCCCCATATGCTCCATATTATACCCCCATATGTTCCACAGCTTTATGCCCCCATATGCTCCATACACTGTGTTCCAAATTATTATGCAAATAATATTTTCTCAGATTTTCCCAAGTTACCTATATGAATTTCAGTCATTGTAATTTTCCAGTCAAATAACTATTAGAGTACAATTGAAAGGTTTTTGTATAAACTGCCTATGATAACAGGATATTTTTAAAAAAATAAAACACTCAAAATGCATGTTCCACATTATTATGCACAGCAGAGTTTTCAACCTTTTCATTTTAATAAAGAACAAAAAAATGGTGATTTGTGAAATTATAAGCATTAGCAGGTTCTTACAAACTGAAATCAAACAGTTTTCAGCTCAGAATTTTATTCTAGGTGATGTTCCATTTGCACATAGGACCCCTTGTTGGAAAGGAGCTTCTGAACTCTCTCCTCCATTGAATTTGTCAGGTTTTGGATGGTTTCTGCTTCAATTGTTTGGCATGAGGACAGAATACCCTCCCAGAGCTGTTACTTAGATGTGAACTGCCTCCCGCCATCATAGACACTCCTTTTGATGATGCTCCAGAGGTTCTCAATGGGGTTGAGGTCAGGGGAGCATGGGGGCCACACCATAAGTTTCTCCCCTTTTATGCCCATAGCAGCCAGAGATGCAGATGTGTTATGTGCAGCATGAGACGGTGCATTATCATGCATGAAAATGATCTTGCTGTGGAATGCACGGTTCTTCTTGAACCATGGCAGGAAGTGCTGTTTGAGAAACTCAACATACACTATGGAGTTCATCTTTACCCCTTCAGGGATCCTAAAGGGGCCGACAATCTCTCTCCCCATGATTCCAGCCCAAAACATTACTCCACCTCCTCCTTGTTGGCGCCGTAGCCGTGTTTGCATGGGGTGTCCATCAACCAGTCATCCTCCACTCCATCCATCTGGACCATCGAGTGTTGCACGGCACTCAACGGTAAACAAAACAGTTTTGAAGTCAGTCTTCATGTATTGTTTGGCCACTTGAGCCGTTTCTGCTTGTGTGCAGTGGATAGAGGAGGTAGACAGGATGGCTTACGCACAGCTGTAAACCTCTGAAGGACCCTACATCCTGTTCGGGTGACGTTGGAAGCACCAGCAGCTTCAAAAACTTGTCTGCTGCTATGACAAGGCTTTTTTGCCGCTGCTCTTTTAACCTGACGTAATTGCCTGTAGGAAAGAGTCCTCAATTTTCCCTTATCAGCACGCACACGTGTGTACTGTGAATCAGCTACATACTTCTTGATTGTGCGATGATCACGATGAAGTGTCTTGGCAATGTTGATTGCAGTCATGCCTTGACCTAAACACTCCACAATTTGTTGCTTCTCAGCAGCCGACACATCCTTTTTCTTTCCCATTTTGGCAGAAAATGTAGGCTGCTTAATAATGTGGGACAGCCTTCTTAAGTAGTCTTGCCTTTCATTGGACACACCTGCCAAACTAATTAGCACAGGTGTCTGCAATTGCTTACAGTGATATAAAGAGCCCTGACCCACATCACCATCAATGAGTTTAACTGACAAACAAAAAAATTCTTACCTTATCACTCCTCAACAATTTTTGCATAATAATTTGGAATACAGTGTATTATGCCCCCATATGCTCCAGATTATGCCCCCATATGTTCCACAGCTTATGCCCCCATATGCTCCATATTATGCCCCATATGCTCCACAGATTATGCCCCCATATGCTCCACAGATTATGCCCCATATGTTCCACAGCTTATGCCCCCATATGCTGCACAATTATGCCCCATATTATAGGCCTCATCTGCTGCTGCAAAAAAAAATAAAAAAATGACATACTCACCTCTCGTCGCTGGGGGCCAAGTGCCGGTGTCCTGAGTAGGCGGTGACACTGGCGCGCTATGGGGGACAGGTGCCGGTGTCACCGCTCGCTCAGGACCCCGGCACCTGAGATATTTACCTGTCCCGTTCCACCGCTGCGCGCTGCGTCCTTGTCTGACTCCTCTGGCAGTGAATGATCAGGCAGGGGGCGGGGCGCGCACTAACGACGTCATCGCGCCCTCTGCCTGATCATTCACAGCCAGAGGAGTCAGACGAGGACGCAGCGCTGGAACGGGACAGGTAAATATTGCTATACTCACCCCTCCGCCGCACGTCTCTGCAGCCTCTCCGCTTCTCCCGGCGCTCTCAGCAGTGCTTCCTTCCTACAGCGGTCACATGGTACCGCTCATTAAAGTCATGAATATGTGCATATTCATGACTTTAATGAGCGGTGCCATGTGACCGCTGCAGGAAGGAGCCGGAGATCGTGGGAGAAGCAGGGGGGCTGCAGAGACGCGCCGGCGGAGGGGTATGATCCGACACCCCCCGCTCCCCCTCCCCCGCCGACCCCAGTATATGACAACGTATAAGCCGAGAGGGGGACTTTCAGCCCTAAAAAATGGGCTGAAAATCTCGGCTTATACAGGAGTATATACGGTAATATATCAAAATATAATATTTATTATCTTTAGAAGTTAAATGTTTATAACGTTTGTAATGTTTTTTGTTAAATTAAAAACCAAGTTTGTTAAAAAAAAATTCTGGCTCCTAAATTTTTGGCTGGCTCCTAGATTCTGAACAACTTTGTCGACCCCTGATATAATATATATATATATATATATAATATATATATATATATATATTACACACACAATTCTTTAAACAATCCGACAGCACATTGGTGCCATATGGAGGATGTCAGAAGTGGAAGGAGATGGGCCTTCGTGGTTTCCAGATTTCCCAGAGTCTGACGTCCTCATCTGCTGCCTCAACGCGTTTTTGTTCGTCTTTAAATGGCAATTCCATCAATACTTTGGCAAAAAGAGGTTATTAAAAATTTTGCACAAATTCAATTCTACATCTTTTCTGTATCACTGTACATAGGCTGAGTTACGAGTCATCAGACAGCGCACTCGTGACTATATCTCGTCAGTGACTATATATCTCTTCTACATCCACTATGTATTACCGTACATAGCAGAATGAGCCACCAGCAATCTCGTCTGTTCTGTGACAGTTACCTGATGATCGCTGGTGACTCGCTCTGCACCTGCCATGTATGGTGATACATAGAGGACAGAGATCTGCGTTACAGACCTCAGCACGAGCTCACTGAGAGGCCACCGTTAACTCACGCTGCACCTGCCATGTACAATGATGCATATTAGATGTAGAAGACAAACTCAATAATATTTATAATAAAACCCAATTTAAAAATGATTTTTTAGCCAAATGTAAGGAGCCCCTTTCTCATCCTTTGAGCTTCCCGTGAGACCCTGCAATGATCTGCCACCGTGTGCAAGTTTGTGATAACTTCCATTTTCCACCCCACCGGAATCCTGCCATAGGGCAGCTGCCAACAACCCACCTGTCTCCGGGGGTCGCTAACATCTCCCCCACAATATCACAAGTGCTGGAGTAAGATGGGCGTTGTAGACTCCTGCCCTCAGTAACACTGACGGTAACGAACCCAGAATTAACCCTCCCCGGCCTTGACAGATGGACGCTCTCCCCGCCTGCACTCGCATGGTGACATCAGCAATTCCACATTCCACTAAACCACAGAGCTAGCATTATACTGCACCCGTGACGGACGGGCGACTGTCGTCATAGCAACGGTGAGTTTTCAATGATGCCGGAGCCAGGAGGCGGCAGGTGGTACTCGACTCCCACCCAAATGTCTATGGAAAAATGCATTTTATTTAAGGGAACATCCAGCAGAAAAAACGAGTTCTGGCACAAGAGAGAGAAAAGGTCTATAAGAAAGTGCAGCCTCCGACACGAGGGGCTCAAGGTTCAAGACGAGTCCGAGAGGTCAGATCACACCTCATGTATGGGGGACGTCGGCGTTACCATGTGGCCAGCAGATGAGCAGCAGCTACGTGCACACGACCAGTAAACGGATACAGAAATTTCTGCAGCTCTTGGCAGGAAAAATGCAGCTGCAAAAAACGCACGTTATTGCCGTGTTTTGATGCGCTTTTGCCTGCACTTTTGACTGATTTAACTGAAGTCAATGGTGAAAAACGCTGCAAAGACGCACAGAGAATCGACGCTGCAAACTATTTTCTGCACCAAATCTGCAAGTCACAAATAAGCAGCGTGTGCAAGACACTTCAGGTTTCTCATTCACTTTGTTGGCTTCAGGATTGCTTCAGGTTTTGCTAGCAAATCTGAAAAGCAAAACCGCACCAAATCTGCAACATGTGCACAAGCCCCGAAGAAGCACAAAAACAGTCCAGAAAATGCATCCAGACAAAATGCCGGAGCCCAACCAGCAGAAGACACGGCAGACGGTGGCTCCAAAACCTGCCACACAGCTCCACGAAGCCAGAGTCACAAGAGCCGTATACACAATCGCAAACCGGGCCTGGACTGACGGTATCACAGGATCAGAAGGGAGGTCCGGCCAGAAGGTGGTCAGCAAGCAGCTACACGGAGAGACCCCCTCCTCACCGCTCAGCAAGCGGCTACACGGAGAAACCCCCTCCTCACCGCTCAGCAAGCGGCTACACGGAGAAACCCCTTCCCCACCGCTCAGCAAGCGGCTACACGGAGAGACCCCCGTCCTCACCGCTCAGCAAGCGGCTACACGGAGAGACCCCCGTCCTCACCGCTCAGAAAGCAGCTACACGGAGAGACCCCGTCCTCACCGCTCAGAAAGCGGCTACACGGAAGAAACCCCTTCCCCACCGCTCAGCAAGCGGCTACACGGAGAGACCCCCGTCCTCACTGCTCAGAAAGCAGCTACACGGAGACCCCGTCCTCACGCTCAGAAAGCAGCTACACGGAGAGACCCCGTCCTCACCGCTCAGAAAGCAGCTACACAGAGAGACCCCCTCCTCACCGCTCAGCAAGCAGCTACACGGAGAGACCCCCTCCTCACCGCTCAGCAAGCAGCTACACGGAGAGAACCCCCTCCTCACCGCTCAGCAAGCAGCTACACGGAGAGACCCCCTCCTCACCGCTCAGCAAGCAGCTACACGGAGAAACCCCTCCTCACCGCTCAGCAAGCAGCTACACGGAGAGACCCCCTCCTCACCGCTCAGCAAGCAGCTACACGGAGAGACCCCCTCCTCACCGCTCAGCAAGCAGCTACACGGAGAGACCCCCTCCTCACCGCTCAGCAAGCAGCTACACGAGAGACCCCGTCCTCACCGCTCAGCAAGCGGCTACACGGAGAGACCCCTCTCCCCACCGCTCAGCAAGCGCTACACGAGAGACCCCCTCCTCACCGCTCAGCAAGCGGCTACACGGAGAGACCCTTCCCACCGCTCAGCAAGCAGCTACACGGAGAACCCCTCCTCACCGCTCAGAAGCAGCTACATGGAGAGACCCCGTCCTCACCGCTCAGCAAGCAGCTACACGGAGAACCCCCTTTCCCCACCGCTCAGAAGCGGCTACATGGAGAGACCCCCTCCTCACCGCACAGCAAGCAGCTACACGGAGAGACCCCCTCCTCACCGCTCAGCAAGCAGCTACACGGAGAACCCCTGTCCCCACCGCTCAGAAAGCAGCTACACGGAGAGACCCCGTCCTCACCGCTCAGAAAGCAGCTACACAGAGAGACCCCTCCTCACCGCTCAGCAAGCAGCTACACGGAGAGACCCCCTCCTCACCGCTCAGCAAGCAGCTACACGAGAGACCCCCGTCCTCACCGCTCAGCAAGCAGCTACACGGAGAGACCCCTTCCCACGCTCAGCAAGCGCTACACGGAGGACCCCTCCTCACCGCTCAGAAGCAGCTACACGGAGAGACCCCTCCTCACCGCTCAGCAAGCAGCTACACGGAGAGACCCCTCCTCACCGCTCAGCAAGCGGCTACATGGAGAGACCCCTCCTCACCGCACAGCAAGCAGCTACACGGAGAGACCCCCTCCTCACCGCTCAGCAAGCAGCTACACGGAGAAAACCCGCTTCCCACCGCTCAGCAAGCAGCTACACGGAGAGACCCCCGTCCTCACCGCTCAGCAAGCAGCTACACGGAGAGACCCCCTCCTCACCGCTCAGCAAGCAGCTACACGAGAGACCCCTTTCCTCACCGCTCAGCAAGCGGCTACACGGAGAGACCCCCGTCCTCACCGCTCAGAAGCAGCTACACGGAGAGACCCCTCCTCACCGCTCAGCAAGCAGTTACACGGAGAACCCCGTCCTCACCGCTCAGAAAGCAGCTACACGGAGAGACCCCCTCCTCACCGCTCAGCAAGCAGCTACACGGAGAGACCCCGTCCTCACCGCTCAGCAAGCGGCTACACAGAGAGACCCCGTCCTCACCGCTCAGCACCAATAACAGAGGATCGTCACACGTCCCATAATGCAATTCACCAGAACACACAATGGGCAGACACCGAACAAGCAGCAAATAATTGAAGACTTCACCTCAGAAGCTGAAAAATACAGTGTACAGCTCTGGAGTATAACAAAGGAGGTGACTAAGGGTCAGTACAGGATCAGTAATGTACACAGTGACTGACCACAGAATAGTGAGTGCAGCTCTGGAGTATAATACAGGAGGTAACTCAGGATCAGTAATGTAATGTATGTACACAGTGACTGCACCAGCAGAATAGTGAGTGCAGCTCTGGAGTATAATACAGGAGGTAACTCAGGATCATAAATGTATGTACACAGTGACTGCACCAGCAGAATAGTGAGTGCAGCTCTGGGTATAATACAGGATGTAACTCAGGATCAGTAATGTAATGTATGTACACAGTGACTGCACCAGCAGAATAGTGAGTGCAGCTCTGGAGTATAATACAGGATGTAACTCAGGATCAGTAATGTAATGTATGTACACAGTGACTGCACCAGCAGAATAGTGAGTGCAGCTCTGGGGTATAATACAGGATGTAACTCAGGATCAGTAATGTAATGTATGTACACAGTGACTGCACCAGCAGAATAGTGAGTGCAGCTCTGGAGTATAATACAAGATGTAACTCAGGATCAGTAATGTATGTACACAGTGATTGCACCAGCAGAATAGTGAGTGCAGCTCTGGAGAATAATACAGGATGTAACTCAGGATCAGTAATGTAATGTATATACACAGTGACTGCACCAGCAGAACAGTGAGTGCAGCTCTGGAGTATAACAAAGGAGGTGACTAAGGGTCAGTACAGGATCAGTAATGTACACAGTGACTGCACCAACAGAATAGTGAGTGCAGCTCTGGAGTATAATACAGGATGTAACTCAGGATCAGTAATGTAATGTATGTACACAGTGACTGCACCAGCAGAATAGTGAGTGCAGCTCTGGAGTATAATACAGGATGTAACTCAGGATCAGTAATGTAATATATGTACACAGTGACTGCACCAGCAGAATAGTGAGTGCAGCTCTGGAGTATAATACAGGAGTAACTCAGGATCAGTAATGTAATGTATGTACACAGTGACTGCACCAGCAGAATAGTGAGTGCAGCTCTGGAGTATAATACAGGATGTAACTCAGGATCAGTAATAGTATGTACACAGTGACTGCACCAGCAGAATAGTGAGTGCAGCTCTGGGTATAATACAGGAGTAACTCAGGATCAGTAATGTATGTACACAGTGACTGCACCAGCAGAATAGTGAGTGCAGCTCTGGGTATAATATAAAGGATGTGTAATAACACAGTGAGTCAGTAATGTAATGTACACAGTGACTGCACCAGCAGAATAGTGAGTGCAGCTCTGGAGTTATATACAGGATGTAACTCAGGATCATGTAATGTATTACACTGTGACTGCACCGCAGAATAGTGAGTGCAGCTCTGGAGTATAAACAGGATGTAAGACAGTCAAGGAACCAGTAAATGTATTACACAGACTGCACCAGCAGAATAGTGAGGCACTCTGGGTATATACAGTGTACACTTCAGGATCCTATGTATGTATACCAGTGGACTGCACCAGCAGAATAGTGAGTGCAGCTCTGGAGATATACAGATGTAATGATAATCAGTGCTACAGTATATGTATATCAGATCAACAAGTGCATGCAGCAATAGTGAGGGCAGCTCTGGATTAATCTGTTACAGATGTTAACTCAGGATCAGTAATGTTTATGTACACAGTGACGCTCCGCAGATAGTAGCAGATACAGCAACTAGGTGTAAGATAATACGGATGTCAGCCAATCAGTATGTAATTACAGTGCTAATAGACTGTATGAGTACAGACTAAGTGACTGGCACCAGCAGAAAGTGAGTCAGCTTGGGTAATACAGGAGTACTCAGTCTAATGTATGTACACAGTGACTGCACACAGGATAGTGAGTGCAGCCTGCTGGGGAATACGGATACCGAGATCAGTTATGTATTGCTTGGACACAGTGCGCACCATGCAGAATAGTAGTCAGCTACGGCTAGTATATACAGGATGTAACACAGGTGTAAGTAGTTACTACTTGCCAGCTGATAGGAGTTCAGCTCTCGGGTATATATACAGGAGAAACTCGTATATTATGTATGGTAACAGTGACTGCACCAGCAGAATAAGTGAGGCAAGCTCTGGTTATATACTGGGAGCTTTGGTACTCAGTCAGCTCGGGATCAGCTAATCAGGATGACACAGTGCCGCATTCCAGCGATAGTGAGTGCAGCTCTGGGATAGATGATCAGGAGTACACATGTGACGTTTATATGGGAGCTTGGGAGTTATTTCGGGATAGCCATATAAGGAAGACTGCACAGAATATGAGTGCGCCTGGTTAATACGGAGTAACTCAATCAGTATGTATGTACACAGTGACTGACAGCAAATAGTGGGCAGCTCTGGTTATCAGGAGTAATCACAGTCATAATGTGGGTACACATACTGCATACATGAGTGTTGGTAAAAGGAGTAACTCAGTATTGTTTCCCCTTCCCTTGTGACCAGGATAGGGGGTGCAGAGCTGCAGTAATGATATAGTCACTATATGTTAGTCACAAACAGGCATTTACTGTTGGTCAGAGGCCTCGCGATTCTCCTGTATGTTCACACATTTCTGCTGAAAGACAAATACACACACATAAGAATACGAGCAGCATGATGTAAAAGGTAAAAGTGCAAAAAGTGTTCACGCCCCTGAATATAAGTGTAATGCATGCAGCAACTCGGGCGATCGAATGTTCTATTTGGGGATTGCTGCCATGGACTGATGACAGGTAAGGGACACAATGCAGTAAGTCCAGCTACGGGCTCAGCAATATACAGGGAGACACAGGCTGCCGTTTATTGGGAGCTTGTGGGAAGTTCAGCTCCGGGCTCAGCTATATACAGGGAGACACAGGCTGCCGTTTATTTAGGGCTTGTGGGGAGTTCAGCTCTGGGATCAGCCATATACAGGGAGACACAGGCTGCCGTTTATTGGGAGCTTGTGGGAAGTTCAGCTCCGGGATCAGCCATATACAGGGAGACACAGGCTGCCGTTTATTTAGGGCTTGTGGGGAGTTCAGCTCGGGATCAGCCATATACAGGGAGACACATGCTGCCGTTTATTTGGGGCTTGTAGGGAGTTCAGCTCCGGGATCAGCCATATACAGGGAGACACAGGCTGCCGTTTATTGGGAGCTTGTGGGGAGTTCAGCTCCGGGATCAGCCATATACAGGGAGACACAGGCTGCCGTTTATTTAGGGCTTGTGGGGAGTTCAGCTCTGGGATCAGCCATATACAGGGAGACACAGGCTGCAGTTTATTTGGGGTTTGTGGGGAGTTCAGCTCTGGGATCAGCCATATACAGGGAGACACAGGCTGCCGTTTATTTGGGGCTTGTAGGGAGTTCAGCTCCGGGCTCAGCCATATACAGGGAGACACAGGCTGCCGTTTATTGGGAGCTTGTGGGAAGTTCAGCTCCGGGATCAGCCATATACAGGGAGACACAGGCTGCCGTTTATTTAGGGCTTGTGGGGAGTTCAGCTCTGGGATCAGCCATATACAGGGAGACACATGCTGCCGTTTATTTGGGGCTTGTAGGGAGTTCAGCTCCGGGCTCAGCCATATACAGGGAGACACAGGCTGCCGTTTATTGGGAGCTTGTGGGAAGTTCAGCTCCGGGATCAGCCATATACAGGGAGACACAGGCTGCCGTTTATTTAGGGCTTGTGGGGAGTTCAGCTCTGGGATCAGCCATATACAGGGAGACACAGGCTGCCGTTTATTTGGGGCTTGTGGGGAGTTCAGCTCTGGGATCAGCCATATACAGGGAGACACAGGCTGCCGTTTATTTGGAGTTTGTGGCGAGTTCAGCTCCGGGATCATCCATATACAGGGAGACACAGGCTGCCGTTTATTGGGAGCTTGTGGGAAGTTCAGCTCCGGGATCAGCCATATACAGGGACACACAGGCTGCCGTTTATTTGGGGTTTGTAGGGAGTTCAGCTCCGGCCTCAGCCATATACACGGAGACACAGGCTGCCATTTATTTGGGGTTGTGGGAGTTGCCGGGATCACCATTCGGAGACAGCTCGTTATTTAGGTTTGTAGGAGTACTCGGCTCAGCCATATACAGGGAGACACAGGCTGCCGTTTATTTAGGGTTTGTAGGGAGTTCAGCTCCGGCCTCAGCCATATACAGGGAGACACAGGCTGCCGTTTATTTGGGGTTTGTGGGGAGTTCAGCTCCGGATCAGCCATATACAGGGAGACACAGGCTGCCGTTTATTTGGGGCTTGTGGAGTTCAGTCGGGTCAGCCATATCAGGCTCAGCGCGTTATTGGTTGTAGAGTCAGTCGATCGCCATATACAGGGAGACACAGGCTGCCGTTTATTTGGAGCTTGTGGTGAGTTCAGGTCGGGATCAGCCATATACAGGGAGATACAGGCTGCCGTTTATTTGGGGCTTGTAGGAGTTCAGCTCCGGGATCAGCCATATACAGGGAGACACAGGCTGCCGTTTATTTGGAGCTTGTGGGGAGTTCAGCTCCGGGATCAGCCATATACAGGGAGACACAGGCTGCCGTTTATTTGGGGTTTGTGGGGAGTTCAGCTCCGGGCTCAGCCATATACAGGGAGACACAGGTTGCCGTTTATTTGGAGCTTGAGGGGAGTTCAGCATCGGGATCAGCCATATACAGGGAGACACAGGCTGCCGTTTATTTGGGGTTTGTGGGGAGTTCAGCTCCGGGCTCAGCCATATACAGGGAGACACAGGCTGCCGTTTATTTGGGGTTTGTAGGGAGTTCAGCTCCGGGCTCAGCCATATACAGGGAGACACAGGCTGCCGTTTATTTGGGGTTTGTAGGGAGTTCAGCTCCGGGATCAGCCATATACAGGGAGACACAGGCTGCCGTTTATTTGGGGTTTGTGTGGAGTTCAGCTCCGGGATCAACCATATACAGGGACACACAGGCTGCCGTTTATTTGGGGTTTGTGGGGAGTTCAGCTCCGGGCTCAGCCATATACAGGGAGACACAGGCTGCTGTTTATTTGGGGTTTGTGGGGAGTTCAGCTCCGGGATCAGCCATATACAGGGAGACACAGGCTGCTGTTTATTTGGGGTTTGTGGGGAGTTCAGCTCCGGGATCAGCCATATACAGGGAGACACAGGCTGCCGTTTATTTGGGGTTTGTGGGGAGTTCAGCTCCGGGATCAGCCATATAGTTCAGCGATTCTTCCCGATCCCGCTATTCACACTGGGTTCAGCGGATCGGTCTCTACAAGGTGCAATGGAGGATAAGTCGCTGCCAGACAGATCTCCAAAGGGAAATATGGGTGGGGCATGCTGAAATGAAACATGTCCGATCCTTTTCCACCTGCCACCTCACAGATCTTCACATCAGATATTCGGCTGCTGCTCTGGGTTAAACATTATCTTACGTCTATGGGGTCACGCTGGCCCCCGTTACAGCTGCAGATTTTACACTAAGTGGCTGTGACCGAGATCATCTGAGGTCACGAGAAGCTGGGGGGCTCGAGTGCTCTGCCGACCCTACAGGACAACTCCCATAAGACGACCTGTAGTAAAGAGTGCAGCTCCTGCAGCGGCGCGCAGTCACAGGAGGGTGAAGGGTACAAACAGGTGTCTAACACCTCTCTCCATGGAGGTATCAAGTACAGGCAGCACAGAGTCCCTCCACGACAATACAATGGAGCTACCCATCGCGTCTGGGTTATGACGGGCAGCCATGATTGCCACTGATGTGATCTACAATGGACAGTTCTCTCGGCTTATCCACGGACGACCCCGACATCCAGCTGCTGGACCAGTCGCCTGAGGCACAAACTATTAAAAGCCTCGCTGACAGCTGCTCAGGAGCATCTAAGAAAGCAGCCGAGGAGCGACGCGAGTGCACCAGCCGAGGGCCGGACCCATCCAGGGAGTCCGGAGAAGGACGACAGGCCTGAAACCCCTCATTCACAGACGGCAGTATAAACGTGACCCTTCCCCAGAGGGGCTGCAGGATGAAGCAAGATGTCTGTCACAATTCTGCAGACCTTTATGCGCATAACCCTGATCCACCTGACGGCGTTCACCCCAGAGCCCGTCTGCCCATCATCAGTCATACATACCAATGTCATCCAGGAGGTCAAAGTGCTTGACGGCCTGGACCCTCAAGGGGAATTTACACTGCACGAAAATAGCTAACGTTCATGGTGAAAAACATTTCACGATAAACTTGCCATATAAATAGGCTGCCGAGCACCAGACGAATGATCAAGACGCTCGCTCATCGGATGAACGATCTGTGCAGAGTAAGGGATAATCGCTCTCGTAGGAGCATCTTCCTCTAATCGCTCCCAAGAACAGGAAATGTAACATCAACTGATCTTCACTGTCCTATTAAGGTAATAGAAGAATCCAGGATATCTATAAACAAAAGACAGTGAGGAAACACTTAGCCAACATAAATGAATTCAAGTCTCCAGGTCCAGATGAATTACACCCCAGAGTACTGAAGGAGATAGCAGAAGAAATTTTTGAACCACTCTCCATAATCTTTGAAAATTCTTGGAGAACAGGAGAAGTCCCAGAAGACTGGAGAAGAGCAAATGTTGTTCCTATCTTCAAAGGAGAAGAAGGTAGACCCAGGGAACTATAGGCCGGTGAGTCTAACTTCTATACCAGGAAAGATCTTTGAACAAATTATTAAACATGTACCGTATTTTTCGGACTATAAGACGCACCGGACCATAAGACGCACCCCAAATTTTGGGGTGAAAATAGCAGAAAAAAAAGATTTTTACAATATGGGGGTCCGTCTTATTGTCCGAATTTTAAGGTACCTGAGGGCCGGCGGTGGTACAGCAGGGGTTGCGGCAGTGGTGTGGCAGAGGTGCAGTGATGCTGATACTCACCTTCCTCAGGTGTGGTGACGCTGCGGCACGGAGAGCAGAGCCAGGTTTGTGGCAGTGGTGTGGCGGTGGCAGAGGTGCGGCGTTGCAGAAGCGCGGTGGGCGGCGTGCACCTGAGCAGGGTTCCTTCCTCAGGTGTGGTGCCGCCGGGTTTGTGGAAGTGGTGTGGCGGTGGCAGAGGTGCGGCTTTGTAGAGGCCCTGAGCAGGGTCCCTTCATCAGGTGTGGTAACGCCGGGTTTGTGGCAGTGGTGTGGCGGTGGCAGAGGTGCGGCTTTGTAGAGGCGCGGTGGGCGGCGTGCACCTGAGCAGGGTCCCTTCTTAAGGTGGTGAGGTGACGCCGCGGCACGGAGAGCAGACAGGAGTGCAGAGCTGGGTTTGTCGGTGGTGGCGGCCATCTTCCTGAGGCGGCGCGTGCGCAGAGTACTCTGCTTCCTGGGGCTTCAGGAAAATGGCCGCCGCAATCTCTATCTGCGCACACGCGGCCTCCCGCGGCCATTTTCCTGAAGCCACAGTAAGCAGAGTACTCTATCTGCGCACGCGCCGCCTCAGGAAGATGGCCGCCACCACCGGCAATCCCGGCTCTGCACTCCTGTCTGCTCTCCGTGCCGCGGCGTCAGCTCACCACCTGAGGAAGGGACCCTGCTCAGGTGCACGCCGCCCACCACGCCTCTACAAAGCCGCACCTCTGCCACCACCATACCACTGCCGCAACCCCCCGGTAAGCCTGCGTTCAGGCTATAAGACGCACCCCCCATTTTCCTCACAATTTTTTTTGGGAAAAAGTGCGTCTTATAGTCCGAAAAATACGGTATGTAAGTACCTGGATAAGAATGAACTGATTAACCATAGTCAGCATGGGTTTGTAACTAATAAGTCATGTCAGACTAATTTAATTTCCTTCTATGACAGAATCACTAACTGGGTGGATCAGGGAAATGCTGTAGATATAGTATATCTTGACTTCAGCAAAGCATTTGACAAAGTATCTCACACAATCCTTATTGAAAAAAATGACTAAGTATGGAATGAACAAGGCAACTGTTAGGTGGATTCATAACTGGCTTAGTGATCGGACCCAAAGAGTGGTCGTAAATGGCTGCACATCCAGTTGGAAGAATGTTTCAAGTGAGGTACCACAAGGCTCTGTTTTGGGCCCTGTATTGTTCAACATCTTTATCAATGATTTAGATGAAGGAATTGAGGGTAAACTGATTAAATTTGCTGATGACACAAAGCTAGGAGGGATAGCTAATACTAGAGAAGAGAGAGAGAGGATTCAAAAAGATATAAATAAACTGGAGCAGTGGGCAGCAACTAACAGAATGATTTCTAACAGGGAAAAATGCAAAGTACTACATCTGGGCAATAACAATGAAAAAAGCATATACAAAATGGGAGGAATAGGGCTAAGTACCAGCACATGTGAAAAAGACTTGGGTATACTAATAGATCACAGACTGCACATGAGTCAACAGTGTGATGCAGCAGCAAAAAAGCCAAATACAATTCTGGGATGTATTAACAGAAGCATACAGTCTAGATCACGTGAGGTCATTATTGCCCTCTATTCCTCTTTGGTCAGACCTCATCTGGAATACTGTGTCCAGTTTTGGGCACATTTTTAAAAAAGACATCAACAAACTGTTGCAAGTTCAGAGAAGAGCGACCAGAATGGTGTCCGGTCTGCAAACCATGTCCTATGAGGAACGGTTACAGGATTTGGGAATGTTTAGCTGCAAAAAAGAAGACTGAGAGGAGACTTAATAGCTGTCTACAAATATCTCAAGGGCTGTCACATTGTAGAAGGATCATCTTTATTCTCATTTGCACAAGGAAAGACTAGAAGCAATGGGATGAAACTGAATGGGAGGAGACACAGATTAGATATTAGACAGTGAGGGTGATCAATAAGTGGAACAGGCTGCCTCGAAAGGTGGTGAGTTCTCCTTCAATGGAAGTCTTCAAACAGGCTGGACAGACATCTGTGAGGGATGATTTAGTGAATCCTGCTTTGAGCAGGGGGTTGGACCAGATGACCCAGGAGGTCCCTTCTAACGCTACCATTCTATGATTCTATGAACAATGGCGGCCTGTGCGCGGAGCGATGTACAGCAGATCGGTGAGTGCGCATCGTTTACTGATAGGCCAACATATCGTGCCAATGGTCTGTGTGTAAAAGGACCTTAAAGGTGGTCCCCCAAATCAAGATCAAGGGTCTCCCTCTACTGCGATGTGCAGCCAGGACGCCAACCCCGACTGTAGGATCTGGGAGTGACGGGACTGATTTCATTTACTGCCACAAGGTCACTCATCTTGATGAATCTGAACCCATCGCTGCCATCAATGGTCCCAACGGCCTCGTGAGTCACACCCTCACCCCAGCACCAGCCCTTTGGGAGAGGTCTGATGTAGCGCTCACTGCACAGACCACAGGTGGCTACCAAGATTTTTAAGCTTAAAGGGGTATTCCATTAAGATCACGTAATCACTAATCCACAGAATAGCAGATGCCACCCAGATCAGTTGGGGTCTGACAGCTGAGATCTCTGCCAATCCGGGGCCCTCTGACCTTTCCCGGCGCCTGCGCACTGCCCTCAACAAGGCAGAGAACTACGTCTGCGCAGGAGCGCGGTGCCGAGGAGTATGTGTGGATGATGCAGGGACGCGTCATCCACAGGAAGCAAGAAGGAGGGCTGAATCACAAGAAGATGGGAGGCGCCGGACCAAGAAGAGCGAAACCCATCAGACCGGACCGCCCCGCAGGTGACTATAATAAAAGTTATTTTTCTTCTTACAGGTCGGATCGGGGGCAGATATACGGCATTATAGAATGCTCCATATCAGCCCTGAAAGGTGATGGCCATAACTTATATTGGCCAAAACTGGTGACAGGTTCCCTTTAATAAGTTCCCCACAGTGTGTACATGCAGCAGAAAAATCAGCTGTAAATACTGATGTGTTGGCAGGAAAAACAGTAAAAATACATGGCTTCTGGAAGCATTACTCCCCATTTATAAGAATAGGGAAAAACGCTGCAAATATGCTGAAAGGACTGATGCTGCAGAAATGAAACTGCTTCAAATCTGCAAGATGAGCAAATAAGCGTCATGTGCACGAGGCTACAGGGATCTCAGTACTTTGCTGGCACAAGGAAATGCTTCAGTTTTTGTGGCAAATCTGCAAAGAAAAAAACAAAACGCAGCAAACACTTAACGTGCGCACATAGCCAAAGTCAACCTTTTCACTGCACAATGGCTTAGGGATCCCGGCACATCCACACTAGGAGGCGACAGGCGCGGATAAAGCTGCACCGGCAGATTCCCGCCAGGATGCGTGCACAGCGCCATGAAGTGTACGTGCCTCCTGTCCTGGTGAGAATCTGCTGATGCATGTCCATCTGCGCCTGTCACCTCCTAATGTGGACGGGCTATGGGCACTCGCTGGTGCAGCGTCGTCAGTGATGCCGGAGAACCCGAGAGCTTTATGTAAGGAGACTGGACCGGTACCTGCACTCAGCAGGTCCATAGAGCCTGCGCAGACATAGTTATATCCACTCACATATATACAGGGCTGCGCTGGAAGGGGACGACCACATGGCGCTAATGAGGGTGGAAATTCTGCTCCAAACTGTTGCTGGTAAACCAGACAGCAAGCGAGAAGTATTGCAATAAAAACCCACACTGATGGAAAGGCTGTGGGTTTCCTCTTCCTCTGTGGATTCTCAGCAGCACGTGGATGACACTTTAGAAAATCCTATCCACAATGCTGAGGATGTGTGCACCAAACAGTAGGCGAGAACTCTGGCAAGTCGGTGCCGGTCCTCCTCATACACGTCGCTTGGGTGACAATTACTACACCCCATATTTACACCAATCCCCAAGTGTACGATCAGATTTATACTTATGAGCTTTCCAGGGCTGTGGAGTCGGGAGTCTTGGAGTCGGTGTCCATTTTGATGGAGTCTAAAAAAATGGACGAACTCCGACAATGCAGGATGTGCAGTAGGTGGTTTTTATGAAAGATGGGAAAGCTATGAAATGTCCTGTAAGTGTCTGTCCTGTTCCTGATCTCAGCTTTTAGTGGAGATGAGTCTGTGCTGCACTTTATGTCCATGCTCAGTAGTGACCAGCGCTGTGGAGTCGGAGTCAGGGAAACTAAGGTGTCGGAGGTTTGGGTTACTGATTCCACAGCCCCGATACCTTCCCCTAAATATCAGACATTCAGACCCAATATAACAGAGCACAAAGCTGGGGGAGTGACAGAAATCACATTAGAGACCAGGCGCACTGTAGACCTTGCTGATGTTCTTAAAAGATGCGAACAGACTGGTCTTTTACTTAGTCTCGCTGCCTTGAAGGCGCTCGATCAGCTCAACTGGCCGTCTTCATTTGCGTCTTTAGACAGATCCGGCTTCTCGGGTCCATTCCTCTAAGCCATACACGCTCTACTCCTCACCCAGTGCAGTGGTTACGTTGCCTCACATAATATTTTTAATGGGTCTAGACAACGATGCCCCCTATACCCCCTTTTGCCTGTAACATAATGAATAACCCAAACATTCAGGCTATGTGCACACGTTCAGGAATCTTTGCAGAAATTTCCTGAGAAAAACAAGACTTTTTCCCCAGGAAATCCGCATGCGTTTTTACCGCAATTTTTTCCGGAACATTCTAGGTCAATAATATAGCGGGAAATATGTAAATTTACCGCAAAAATAATGAACATGCTGCGTTTTTTACTGCGATGCATTTTTTGCGTGGAAAAAAAACGCACCATGCGTACAAAAATTGCAGAATGCATTCTGAATAATAGGAGGCTTACTGCATGCGTTTTTTAAGCGTTTTTGCAGCAGGAAAAAACGCGAAAAACCCTGAATGTGTACACATAAGCCTCAGGGATTCCCAGTAAGGTTATGTGCGTACGCTGCGGATTTGCATGCGGAAATTTCTGCGCGGTTTATGCATTTCTTGGCAGAAAACGAAGTGGAGATTCCACAAGTTTTTTGTGCGGATTTCGTGCGTCTTTGCTGCAGATTTACATGCGGATTTTGTTGGCTAAAAAAAAATATATTAAAGAAAAAAAAAAAAAGTAATTTTCAAGTCCAACCTCCATTGTTGATGTGCTTCAACCAAGATAGGCTCTATTCTCCGCCCAAACTCTTCTTCCTTCTGACATCATTTCCTTTTAACAAATCTGCTGCTGCTTTGGCACTAAATCCGCATGAAATCCGCACACCTTTTTACATCTGCGTTTCTGCTGCAGATTTGAGTGAGTCAATGGGTGAAAAACGCTGCAGATCCACAAAGAGAATTGACATGTTGTGGAAAATACGCAGTGACTCAGGATGGAATTTTCCACATCATGTGCACAACAATTCTGGATTCCCATTGATTTACATTGCTTTAGCAATCTTTTGCATTTTTCGTGAATTTACACGCAGAAAAAACGCTGTGGAAACGCTATAAATCCGCATTGTGCACACACAGCCTAAAGGGGGAGGATTTCAAGAGTCTCATTTAGCAGACGACATTCTTCTCTCTTTTTTGCAATCCACAAGTCTCCTTACCCAATTACATGCTACTTTAATGGAATATGGAGCATTTCAGGATGTAAAGTAAACACTGCAAAAACTGAAGCCCCCCCAATAAACTCCCTCAGCAGTGAGGGTCCTACGAGAAATGTTTAAATTCGCCTGGAAATACAACAAATGCAAATACCTTGGTGTCTTTATAATGGGGTCTTCTGAGACCCTGTATAGACATAACGTTCCCGACTTCTTTCAGGAAATTAATTCCTGGGTACTGTAGTTCCCGTAGATCCTCTGACCTCCCTGCTCAATGTACCTCTACGCTCTATGGGAAAACGTCCTGCCAGGCTGCTCCTCTATATATGAACACCGGCTAAATGCCTTATTGCCTCCCACTGGAAGAGAACGTCTGCTCCCTAAGGAGCGCCAATGAGGATCATGGAGAAGCTCACCGAGAGCTTCATTCATTTAACTGTAGTTGGGCTCCATGGGACAGACGACTGTCACCATGTTGGCTTAAGAAGATGTTCTTCTGCCTTTCCCCCTTCCAGTTTTATTGATCGATTAGTGATGTTACATTGGATAACCTAGGAATCACTCATTCATTGCACTTTGGACTTTTTACTGCTTTGACAAGACTTAAAGGTATGCCACACTAAGCGAGATTGCTAGCGAGATCGCTAACGAGATCGCTACTGCGTCACCATTTATGACGCAGTAGTGATCTCGTTAGCGACTTAGCTGTGTGTGACATGTAGCGGCGATGTGGCCCCTGCTGAGATGTCACTGATCGCTTATGAACGTTCTGAGCGTTTTTTGGTCGTTGGTGTCCCGCTGGTGAGCCTTAATCGCTGAGTGTGACACCCTTTATGAACGACTTCACCAGCATCGCAGGTGGGACTAGGTTTTCCCAACGACCGCAGAGGTCGTTATACAGATCGCTGATGAGTTGTGTTTGGAATCTAACTAGCGATCACATAGCGATCGCACTAGCGATCTCGCCAGGTCGTGACGTTGTCGTGATCGCTAGTGCAATCGCTAGTGTGGCAGTGCCTTCAGTCGATATCTCATTGTCCGGGGTAATAAGAATGTTTTATAAGTTCGTAGTTCGCGCTGAATAAATGCATATTGCATTGTTAAAGAATAAAATTTATTATGTTAAACAGAAACGAAATCTCATTAAAGACTGCATGCAAACAATACAACCTCTTATAGATGGCGGCACAAATACCCAAAGGGAAAATTCTCTAGATGCCCATAACTAGGGTCCTGGGACCTTCCCCACCAAATCACTGAGATGGGGGACTCGATGACACCGGGTATTACACAGCTCCCCCACAGATACATTTACAGTACAGACCAAAAGTTTGGACACACCTTCTCATTCAAAGATTTTTCTGTATTTTCATGGCTATGAAAATTGAAGAATCACACTGAAGGCATCAAAACTATGAATTAACACATGTGGAATTATACATTACACTTTACAAAAAAGTGTGAAACAACTGAAAATATGTTTTATATTCTAGGTTCTTCAAAGTAGCCCCTTTTGCTTTGATTACTGCTTTGCACGCAGAAAAGGTGAATGGATGGACTCTACATGCCTGGTTCCCACCGTGAAGCATGGAGGAGGTGGTGTGATGGTGTGGGGGTGCTTTGCTGGTGACACTGTTGGGGATTTATTCAGAATTGAAGGCATAGTGAACCAGCATGGCTACCACAGCATCTTGCAGCGGCATGCTATTCCATCCGGTTTGCGTTTAGTTGGACCATCATTTATTTTTCAACAGGACAATGACCCCAAACACACCTCCAGGATGTAAGGGCTATTTGACCAAGAACGAGTGTTGGGGTGCTACGCCAGATGACCTGGCCTCCACAGTCACCAGACCTGAACCCAATCGAGATGGTTTGGGGTGAGCTGGACCGCTCACCGCTTCAATTTTGAATAAATCCCCAACAGTGTCACCAGCAAAGCACCCCCACAGCATCACACCACCTCCTCCATGCTTCACGGTGGGAACCAGGCATGTAGAGTCCATCCGTTCACCTTTTCTGCGTGCAAAGCAGTAATCAAAGCAAAAGGTGAAGAACCTAGAATATAAGACATATTTTCAGTTGTTTCACACTTTTTTGTAAAGTGTAATGAATAATTCCACATGTGATAATTCATAGTTTTGATGCCTTCAGTGTGATTCTACAATTATCATAGCCATGAAAATACAGAAAAATCTTTAAATGAGAAGGTGTGTCCAAACTTTTGGTCTGTACTGTATAAAGGCGAATATCCTTAGTCACCTTAGGGATCCTTTGCGTCCTGATTTGAAGGCCACTATGTATTTTATAGAGTTATTATTTGCCTATATTAACCCCCATTCACATCAGCTATCAGCCTGGCCGCTGACAACTACTCCTAACAGGAAGGCCGGCATGATGGATGACCGCTGGATTCTGCACTTATCCACTGAGAGTGAGGGCAGCTGGATAAGCCGAGCCTATAAGTCACTAAGTAAATATGAGCGCCCCCCATAGGACATGTTGTATCACATCTATGGCGTTCTGTACACATTCTCCTCTTATCACATACAGAGTATATTACAGGTGACCATGGGCCATGTCTTACAATCATACATTTCCGTCAGCTGAGGATACTAACATGCTTCCGTGGGACACTACAAATCCCAGAAGGCTGGCAGGTCATGCTGGGAGTTGTAGTTGATATTAGATAGTTAGGGATACATGGGAATGGAGCAGAGATGAGGTGTGGCTCGGAGATAACGGAAGGGAGTCCGAACTACCCACAAATACACACCCATCGCAGGCTTATGATCATCATACATATCCCCTCACATGAGTGCACCTTCCCTCCATACAACACTGCGAACCTCCAGAGGTGGATCACGGAGTGATATGGAGGAGGCAGGCCCCTGGGCATTTAGGGATGCAACTTTGACAGACAGGTGAGATATACTTACTCAGTTGGGTGTTCTGGATCATAGAAATCCCCCATTGTCAGTGATGGAGCAAGGCATCCAGCCTGTGGAGAGGTGGGGGAGCAACTCCAGAGAGATGGGGTGCAGGAAAGGAGATGACTTCAAATGGGTCAATCACTGGACACCCCTGGAAACAGGGTTCCAGAGGGAGAACAGATACTAGAGACGTTGTCAATGGCAAATATTGGGGTTCACGCAGAAAATAACTCCAGATAAGATGATCCAAAGATATTGGGGTGCAGGAGCTCCAGATAATGTTATCTCCAGATATCAGGGGGCTCACAGATATCCTCAGACGTGGTGGGTGCAGGAAAGACGCCTTCAGAGGGATGCTGTAGCTTCAAGAGGGTGAAGAAAGTCCTTATCAATGACAAATATTAAAGTGCACACAGAAAGCCTCTAGAGATTGGGCGCAGCGGACTGCAAACAACTTTAAGGTATTGGGGTGAAGGAGTTCCAGATGTTAGGGTGCACACAGCAAGGTTACCTAAAGTTTGGGATTCAAGGCCTTCAACTACAATCTGACAACGGTCCTGATGATTTTTGGGGAACACACAGTAGGTTCCCTTAGATATTATGGTGCAGAAGTGTTGCTCAATAGAGATTCCCTCCTTCCATCAGTGATTTTAGGGTGCAGCCTCCCTCTCCTTCCATCAGCCGATTGTGACAGTGCAAAGATTTGGGGTGCAGACTTTTCAGCAGAGTGCTTCTTTCAGCAGTGAATTTGGGGAACACAGACTTTGGTTGCAGATTTCAGTACGGCTCCAGTGATTTTGGGATGCACTGACCTGAGGTGCACTCTCCAGCAGGGCTCACTCTCATCAGTCCATGACTTTGGGGTGCAGATTTCAGAAGGAGATTCCCTCGTTCCACCAGTGATTTTGGGGTACACAGACCTGGGGTGCAGACTTTAGCAGGGCTCCCCTCATTGGCTGGAGGTGAGTTTGGGGTGCGGTGCACAGACTTCAGCAGGGTTTCTCCCTTCCAGCAGTAACTTTGGGGTGCAGTGACTTCAGTAGGGCTTCTCCCAGCACTGACTTTGGGGGAGCACAGAACTGGGGTGCACAGACCTGGGGAGCAGTGACTTCAGGGGGGTACACAGACCTGGGGGTGCAGTGATTTCAGGGGGGGTGCACAGACCTGGGGGTGCAGTGACTCCGGGGTGGTGGGGTGGTCACAGACTTGGGGTGCAGTGACTCCGGAGTGGTCACAGACTTGGGGTGCAGTGACTCTGGGGTGGTCACAGACTTGGGGTGCAGTGACTCCGGGGTGGTGGGGTGGTCACAGACTTGGGGTGGTCACAGACTTGGGGTGCAGTGACTCCGGGGGTGCACAGACCTGGGGGTGCAGTGACTCCGGGGTGGTCACAGACCTGGGGGTGCAGTGACTCCGGGGGTGCACAGACCTGGGGGTGCAGTAACTCCGGGGTGGTCACAGACTTGGGGTGCAGTGACTCCGGGGGTGCACAGACCTGGGGGTGCAGTCACTCTGGGAAGGTCACAGACCTGGGGTGCAGTGACTCCGGGGGTGCACAGACCTGGGGTGCAGTGACTCCGGGGTGGTCACAGACCTGGGGGTGCAGTGACTCCGGGGGTGCACGGCCTTTAGCAGGGCTTCCCCCTTTCAGCAGTGATTCTGGGCTGCAGACAGGAGGGACAATGGCGGCGGCTCCGTCCTCCGCTCTCCCTGGTCTCAGGCCATGATGCCGCTGCTCTCCTCCGGCCTCTCACTCCTGTGCGTCCCCGGCTCCCGCTTACTAGGAAGGCAGCTTACTTGGAGAGTGTTTCGGGCTGCACGCTCACCACAGGCCGCGGCTTGTCCCGGAGTTGTCAGGGCCGCAGACACGGCGGGGACAAGTTACCAGTCTAGGCCGGAGGAAGGTGCAGTTTCCCGGCAGGATCGCGGCTCTGCGGCCTCCGGCTGCTCGGCTCCTCCTCCCCAGAACACGGAGCGGAAATGGCGCAAACTCCTCCACTTCCTCCAGTCACAACTGTAACACTGGGAGGGAGGAGACTGCACCCCCAGCGGTGAGGACAGCGCACGGCCCCGCACACAGGTGAGCCCACGACTCCCGGGGCCCCGCGGCCGTAAACCGGGCCGCACACGGCCGTAAACCGGGCCGCACACGGCCGTAAACCGGGCCGCACACGGCCGTAAACCGGGCCGCACACAGCCGCCAATGTTATGACCTGTTACCCATGGCAACCAATCAGACGCCAGCTTATATCTTTTTCTCATAAGTTAGAAAATGTAAGAAGCGTACTGATTGGTCGCAAATAATTTCGATAAACTTTATTTATACACAATGAAAGTTAGTACAGCGCCCGCATACAGCTACCAATCCGAATTCAACTCTTATGCTGCCGTTGTAGAATATGGAATGAAAGGTGTGTTTTGATTGGTTGCTATGGACTCCATTTTCTGTCTTTCAATAAACTTTATTTATACAATGCAGAAGCAGGTGTGACAGCAGCCATTGATGGAAATATGATTGGTTGCTATGGGAAACAGAGCAATAACATTTACTTATTGTGTCCAGTGTTTTTTTTTAGCGTAAATAAATTGATAATTATTAACCCCTGAAGTACAACAGAGAACTTCCGTTTTTGCTTCTTAGGCCGGGATCACACATGCGACGAAAACGGCCGTCGCTCGCATGTGAAATCCCAGCTCTGGCGCCGACACTCGGGAGTGGAGCGAGCGGCTGCATAGAACTATATGCAGCCGCGCACTCCACTCCCGAGTGCCGGCGCCAGAGCTGGGATTTCACATGCGAGCGACGGCCGTTTTCGTCGCATGTGTGATCCCGGCCTTAGTTTGATGCCATGACTTTACTTTTCCCTCTCTCGCCTCATGAGACCTGTTGTTTTTCACTTTTGCGGGAAGCTTCCATTTTACCATATAAAGTACAGAGAAAGGGGAAAAAATGTGTTTCTGTGTGGCGCATAGAACATTCTGATCGCCTTTTACTTTTTTTTTGGCTGGTGGGCGGCTGCGCTGAGTGATAAACAGCAATTAACAGCAAAAACCTTTTATTTTTTTTTTTTTACAATTCACTTTATTTTTTAGACCCCATAGGGGACTGGATTCTGCGGTCATCTGTTCTGGACCCTGCAATACGCAGTCCTCTATGGAGCGGAGCCTGCAGCTTCACAACAGGACCAAGATGGCTGCCATTGAAGCCGCCATTAGGTCTCCAGCTTCCGTGGAAGCTGTCAGTAGTCCCCGGCTGCCATGGAAGCCACCAGTACGTCCTCAGCCTCCGTGGAAGCCGTCAGTACGTCCTCAGCTGCCATGGAAGCCGTCAGTACATCCTCAGCTGCCATGGAAGCAGTCAGTACTTCCTCAGCTGCCGTGGAATCCGTCAGTACATCCTCAGCTACCATGGAAGCCGTCAGTACTTCCTCAGCTGCCATGGAAGCAGTCAGTACTTCCTTAGCTGCCATGGAAGCCGTCAGTACGTCCTCAGCTGCCATGGAAGCCGTCAGTACATCCTCAGCTGCTGTGGAAGCTGTCAGTAGTCCCCGGCTGCCATGGAAGCCACCAGTACGTCCTCAGCCTCCGTGGAAGCCGGCAGTACGTCCTCAGCTGCCATGGAAGCCGTCAGTACATCCTCAGCTGCTGTGGAAGCTGTCAGTAGTCCCCGGCTGCCATGGAAGCCACCAGTACGTCCTCAGCCTCCGTGGAAGCCGTCAGTACGTCCTCAGCTGCCATGGAAGCCGTCAGTACATCCTCAGCTGCCATGGAAGCAGTCAGTACTTCCTCAGCTTCCGTGGAATCCGTCAGTACATCCTCAGCTACCATGGAAGCCGTCAGTACTTCCTCAGCTGCCATGGAAGCCGTCAGTACATCCTCAGCTGCTGTGGAAGCTGTCAGTAGTCCCCGGCTGCCATGGAAGCCACCAGTACGTCCTCAGCCTTCGTGGAAGCCGTCAGTACATCCTCAGCTGCCATGGAAGCCGTCAGTACATCCTCAGCTGCCATGGAAGCCGTCAGTACTTCCTCAGCTGCCATGGAAGCAGTCAGTACTTCCTCAGCTGCCGTGGAAGCCGTCAGTATTTCCTCAGCTGCCGTGGAAGCCTTCAGTACTTCCTCAGCTGCCGTGGAAGCCTTCAGTACGTCCTCAGCTGCCATGGAAGCTGTCTGTAGGTCCCCAGCTGCCGTAGAAGCTGTCTGAACGTCCACAGCTGCCATGGAAGCCATCAGTACTTCCTCAGCTGCCATGGAAGCCGTCAGTACGTCCTCAGCTGCAATGGAAGCCGTCAGTACGTCAGCTGCCGTGGAAGCCGTCAGTACTTCCTCAGCTGCCATGGAAGCCGTCAGTACTTCCTCAGCTGCCATGGAAGCCGTCAGTACGTCCTCAGCTGCCGTGGAAGCCGTCAGTACTTCCTAAGCTGCCATGGAAGATGTCAGTATGTCCTCGGCTGCCATGGGAGCCATCAGTACTTCCTCAGCTTCCATGAAAGCCGTCAGGACTTCCTCAGCTGCCATGGAAGCTGTCAGTATGTCCTCAGCTGCCATGGAAGCTGTCAGTACGTCCTCAGCTGCTGTGGAAGCCGTCAGTACTTCCTAAGCTGCCATGAAAGCCGTCAGTACTTCCTCAGCTGCTATGGAAGCCGTCAGTACTTCCTCAGCTGCTATGGAAGCCGTCAGTACTTCCTCAGATGCCATGGAAGCAGTTAGTACTTCCTCAGCTGCCGTGGAAGCCGTCAGTTCTTCCTCAGCTGCCGTGGAAGCCTTCAGTACGTCCTCAGCTGCCATGGAAGCTGTCTGTAGGTCTCCAGCTGCCGTAGAAACTGTCTGAACGTCCACAGCTGCCATGGAAGCCGTCAGTACTTCCTCAGCTGCCATGGAAGCCGTCAGTACGTCCTCAGCTGCAATGGAAGCCGTCAGTACGTCCTCAGCTGCCGTGGAAGCCGTCAGTACTTCCTCAGCTGCCATGGAAGCCGTCAGTAGGTCCTCAGCTGCCATGGAAGCAGTCAGTACATCCTCATCTGCCGTGGAAGCCGTCAGTACTTCCTAAGCTGCCATGGAAGACGTCAGTACGTCCTCGGCTGCCATGGAAGCCATCAGTACTTCCTCAGCTGCCATGGAAGCCGTCAGTACTTCCTCAGCTGCCATGGAAGCCGTCAGGACTTCCTCAGCTGCCATGGAAGCCGTCAGTATGTCCTCAGCTGCCATGGAAGCCGTCAGTACGTCCTCAGCTGCTGTGGAAGCCGTCAGTACTTCCTCAGCTGCCGTGAAAGCCGTCAGTACTTCCCCAGCTGCTATGGAAGCCGTCGGTACTTCCTCAGCTGCTGTGGAAGCCATCAGTACATCCTCAGCTGCCGTGGAAGCCATCAGTACTTCCTCAGCTGCCATGAAAGCCGTCAGTACTTCCTCAGCTGCCATGAAAGCCGTCAGCACGTCCTCAGCTGCCATGGAAGCCGTCAGTACATCCTCAGCTGCCGTGGAAGCCGTCAGTACTTCCTCAGCTGCCATGGAAGCCGTCAGTACATCCTCATCTGCCGTGGAAGCCGTCAGTACTTCCTAAGCTGCCATGGAAGACGTCAGTACGTCCTCGGCTGCCATGGAAGCCGTCAGGACTTCCTCAGCTGCCATGGAAGCTGTCAGTATGTCCTCAGCTGCCATGGAAGCCGTCAGTACGTCCTCAGCTGCTGTGGAAGCCGTCAGTACTTCCTCACCTGCCGTCCTCAGCTGCCATGGAAGCCGCCAGTAGGTCCCCAGCTCACTGCAACCTATCAGTACATCACGGTTATGTCGGTGTGCCCCTGACTTACATGCTCACTCACTGCTGTTACCGGCAGATGCCGGCTGTCTATATAGGATCCTGAGCCCTCTACATATATGTCATGGAGCTTGAAGGGGTTAAAGGCTGTAGAAAACCCTTTGTATATTTGGGGCGCTTCCTTCATGTTCCTGTTCTGTTGCTCATCCAGCAATCCTGAGTATTCGATATTCTGACACATCAGAATTTTACAGTTTTTAATCCATTTACCACCAGATCTGTGGGAATTAATCCATTTTGTTTTTTTTCCCAGCTGGAAATGTCGCTGATCTGGCTCCAGGTTGGACAATGCGGCAACCAGATCGGACAAGAATGGTGGCAAATCCTCAGCAGCAACCTCGCCGACGCTGACCGGTAAGATGGCCACCATCTTGTGCCTGTTTTTTTTCCAATAAGTCTCCTTTAAGGGAATAGAATGGCCGTGACCCCCTAATGGTACCAGCTGATTTATGGGAGAAGGGGTCTTCAGGCGAGTGAAGAAAAAAGGATCCAGTTGCAGAAATCCCATAAAGTGAATGTTTATTGAAAGTTCATTATAACCGCATAATAGACACTATCCCTATAGGGGAGAGTTCACACTGGCAGATGCATTTCAGACCCAAGGTCTTTAGTCATTGCATCCCATATTCTCCTAACCCTCGACCTTATATACCATTTCATGAGGGGTCTTCAGGCTCTGAACAGGTGGGGCTGCTAGTGATCACATGTACGGATGACCTGAGCAGCTGCGTTCTCCTCTCGCAGGTATCCGTATTTCTCCCGCGATGGACTCATTAACTCCATCTGTGTGGACACGGAGCCTAAAGTCATCCGAAAACTCCGCCAGCAAGTGAAGAAGGGGTAAGTAGGGGTCCCACGATGGCTGATCACCTGCGGTCTGGGGAGCTGTAGGTGGGTGTGTATACTATTGTAATAGTAAAATTCACCCTTAAAAGGACACAGCTATTTTAGTTTTTTTATTATTTTGTCAATTTTTCATCAGCTGCAGCCACATGAGAGTGTTTTTTTGTTTGCTGGACAAGTTCTATTTTTTAATGGGACCATTTTTGGGAAGATCTAATGTGTTGGAAAACATTTAATATTTTTTCATGGACTGAGTGGAGGAAAAAACAGCAATTCTGCATTTTTTTTCAGTGTTTCCTGTGCGGGATAAATGACAAAGTACCGTATATACTCATGTATAAGCCAAACCGTGTATAAGCCGACCCCCCTAATTTTGCCACAAAAACTGGGAAAACGTATTGACTCGTGTATAAGCCTAGGGTGGAAAATGATTATGCCCCCATATGCTCCACAGATTATGCCCCCATATGCTCCACAGATTATGCCCCCATATGCTCCACAGATTATGCCCCCATATGCTCCACAGATTATGCCCCATATGCTCCACAGATTATGCCTCATATGTTCCACAGATTATGCCCCCATATGTTCCACAGATTATGCCCCATATGCTCCACAGATTGTGCCCCATATGCTCTACATTATGCCCCATATGCTCCACAGATTATGCCCCATATGCTCTACATTATGCCCCCATATTTGTATACAAAAAGTACAGATATCAATAAAATTACAGCATTGTGCATATATATTGAATAGTTGTATATATAACTCAGGATGAGATGATACACCCAATAATAAGGACCCTGTGGGTGCCTGCTCAATGCAATATCATATGTACAGAGCGCAATGTATTAGCATCATTGAATCATAATTAGGTCCACAGAGGGCTTCCATCATTATATGAACTGACTATATTGTATTACTCATAGCGCTGTTGTAACAATAGACAAAAAAATGTGCATTTAAATAAACAGATCATGGTAAGATTTACCCATTTTAGTAGCAGGTTGTGATATCCACAGGTGTCCAGGAACCTGACGCGCGTTTCGTGAGCCTGACGCTCACTTTCTCAAACCACGCCCCCCTTTGAGGAAGTGAGCGTCAGGCTCACGAAACGCGCGTCAGGGTTCCTGGACACCTGTGGATATCACAACCTGCTACTAAAATGGGTAAATCTTACCATGATCTGTTTATTTAAATGCACAGTTTTTTGTCTATTGTTACAACTGCGCTATGAGCAATACAATATAGTCAGCTCATATAATGATGGAAGCCCTCTGTGGACCTAATTATGATTCTATGACGCTAATACATTGCGCTCTGTACATATGATATTGCATTGAGCAGGCACCCACAGGGTCCTTATTATTGGGTGTATCATCTCATCCTGAGTTATATATACAACTATTCAATATATATGCACAATGCTGTAATTTTATTGATATCTGTACTTTTTGTATACAAATAAATTTGATATATTTTTTGAGATACTTTTTTTGACTTTTTTTTGTTCTCCAGTAATTCTCAGTTAAATTATAAGTCAGTATCCTATGGTTTGCTATATTTTTTTTTTCCTTATAACTATTATGCCCCCATATGTTCCACAGATTATGCCCAATATGTTCCACAGATTATGCCCCATATGCTCCACAGATTATGCCCAATATGTTCCACAGATTATGCCCCCATATGCTCCACAGATTATGCCCCATATGCTCCACAGATTATGCCCAATATGTTCCACAGATTATGCCCCCATATGTTCCACAGATTAGGCCCCCATATGTTCCACAGATTATGCCCCATATGCTCCACAGATTATGCCCCATAGTATAGGTCACTTATGCTGCCGCGCTGCTGCAAAAGAAAAAAAAATGACATACCCATCTCTCGTCGCTGGGGGCCAGGTGCGGGTATCCTGAGCAGGCGGTGATACCGGCGCGCTATGGGGGACAGGTGCTGGTGTCACCACTCGCTCAGGACCCCAGCACCTGAGATATTTACCTGTCACCGGACCGGTCCACCGCTGCGCTGCTCCCTCTTCCGAGTCCTCGGCAGTGAATGATCAGGCAGGGGGAGTGCGCACTAACGACGTCATCGCGCCCTCTGCCTGAACATTCACAGCCAGTGGAGGTCGGAGCAGCGCGCAGCGGTGGACCGGGGACAGGTGAATATAGCATATACTCACCCCCCCGCCGGCACGTCACTCTCTGCAGCCTCTCCTCTTCTCCCGGCGGTCTCCGCAGCTCTTCCTTCCTACAGCGGTCACGTGGTACCACTCATTAAAGTCATGAATATGTGCATAGTCATGACTTTAATGAGCGGTACCATGTGACCGCTGCAGGAAGGAGCCGGAGATCGTGGGAGAAGCATGGGGGCTGCAGAGACGCGCTGGCGGAGGGGTGAGTATGATCCCCCTCCCCCGCCGACCCCCCGGTATATGACTCGCGTATAAGCCGAGAGGGGGACTTTCAGCCCTAAAAAATGGGCTGAAAATCTTGGCTTCTACGCGAGTATATACGGTAACTGGTTCAGTTCAAGCATAGCGATGCCAAATTTTGATATTTTTATATTTTCCTACTTTTATATAATTTCATTTTTCTTATCTTAGTGTAGTCCATCTTGGGTACTGGATCTTGAGTGGTCCCGATCCCCCATTAATACGATGTCTGAAAGCTGCAGCCAGTGGTCCCAATCCCCCATACAATATCATGTCTGACAGTTGTCGCCGGTGGTCCCTATCCCCCATATAATTTGATGTCTGACAGCTGCAGCCGGTGGTCCTGATCCCCAATATAATACCATACCAGCCGGTGGGCTCCCGCCTTCTCTATAACCAACCAGACGGCGCAGTCGCTACTGACTGCAGCATGTGAAGGGTTAAGCTGTAGGGATCGGTGTTCTCGCTGATCATTGACAGCTGATCGCACGGATACAGAACCAATACCCCACAGAATCAGCATGACGGACGTCTGCACCACAGCAGTAAGGGCGCTATAGACAGTGAGCCCCTAGGAGAGGCTTCCTACGTTAATTACACTGGATCCCAAGCATCGGCAGCCATGTAAAATAACAACGTTACTCGCCCTCCCTCGTCGGCTCTCTTTGTTTTGGCTGCAGCGGTGATGACATGTTGCAGCATGTATCACTGCTGCAGCCAATCACTGAACTCAGTGGCTCTGATTGTTTCTGTGGGGCGAGTGCATCCTCATCTTATGTTCTCAGAGGAAGTCACTTGTTACATGGCAATCAGCCCAGAATGGCGTCTCCCCCTATATCGCCTCTGTGGACCTCTACTAGAACAACCCACTAAGCGGTGGTAGAATTACTGTCAGACGTCACTGCCCCCTCCCTGGCGTCAGCACCGGGACCCTCGTCCAGCTGTGACTAATGTCCGTGTCTTCTCATTCAGATACTTCAGAGACTCCAATGTCATTGTGGGACAGAGAGGAAGGGGAAACAACTGGGCGTATGGTAAGAAGATTCCAGGGGGCTGTGTACTGTATACGGAACGTTGTATCACAGTTGCAGCACGTTGTAGCGCAATTGCAACACGTTGTAGCAGTTGTTTCACGCTGTAGCACAGTTGCTGCACATTGCAGCACAGTTGTAGCAGTTGCATCACACTGTAGCACAGTTGCAGCATGTTGTAGCAGTTCCCGGAAGTTGTAGCGCAGTTGCAGCACGCTGTAGCACAGTTGCCACACGTTGTAGCAGGATGTAGCACAGTTACTGCACTTTGTAACATAGTTGCAGCACGCTGTAGAACAGTTGTAGCAGGTGCAGCACCTTGTAACACAGTTGTTGCACGTTGTAGCAGTTGCAGCGTGCTGTAGCACAGTTGCAGCACACTTGCAGTACGCTGTAGCACAGTTGCAGCAGGCACGTGTCATGGAGCTGTGGTCGCATGTGACATGCAGTGTAGTATATGGGACGGAGTCCTGCAGTTACCGTAGGACGAAGGTCAGAATGTGGCCCCATGGAGAATCATCACCTCTGATGCCGGAGACTCGCATTGCTGTGTAGCCCTCATCTCAGGGTTTTGCAGAAGTGGCCGTCACAGCAGGGGCCACGCACAGGACGGCCCCGGGGCCCTGCCATGTGTGTGGCCACATAGTGCCTATAATATAGCACCGCCATCACTCATGTGGCTGCTCTCCGCTTTATTAATAGGATACCAGGAGGTTACGAGCAGCGCGGAGCAGAGTCTGCTGCACAGAACCATGGAGGCGGTCCGGAGAGAGGTGGAGCGGCGGGACTGTTACAGCGGCACGGTGATGCTGCACAGCCTGTGTGGCGGCACCGGATCTGGTATGTCCTAGAACGTGTAAGAGGGGATGGCTGTGGAGACCACCGACACTCAGGGCCACCAGCTAATAGGAATAGGAAATGACTGATAAGCAGCAAAATAGACAACTGCGTCTCCTGTTCTGTTCTAGGGATGAGCCCCCTGACCGTCAAGGCCGACGCCGGCGTCATCTCATCTTTGTGCTTTTATAGAAAGCTCAAAAATTTCTAATTATCTTTTGTATTTCAACTTTCATCCCCCCTCGTTTCCAGATCTCTGCTTTCTCTCACTGAATGAGAACAGAGTGCAGCTCCTGCTGGTGTATTCAGCTCTCAGAACAATGTCTGCACTGGTAGGAGCAGGATTAGCGATGCATCGGTGGAGAGCTCTGCATTATATTCATACTATGTCCATGTCTGTGGCTTTTTTTAATCACCTTTTTTTTAAGGGAAAGTCACCGAAAACATCTGCCCGTCCCCGGCGGCTGTAGTTTTGCCCAGATCGTTTGCTCTGCGAGTCGATCATGTGGTCGTTTTATACTTCTGTTTGTTACAAATGCAGCAAAACCAATTATATATTCTGACTTTTTGCATTTATTTTTTAGAAAGAAACAGAAAAAAGGTTCTTTTATTTGAGGGTTTTTTATCTTGCTGAACCTCAGAACAGGCGAGATGGCCGGACATTGTACCCATCAGCAGCACACAGACACCGCCTGACACAAGAGGCTTCTTGTTTGACCTCTGGTCATCTGTTCCTCGCCGGGCCAATGGGGTATGGAGGGAGAGCCTCCCTACTTATGTGAGCCCGCTGCCTCTGTGAGGGCCCGGCCTCTGTCAAACCCCTGCCTCTGGCAGACCCTGGCCTCTGTGAGACCCCAGTCTCTATGAGCCCCTTACCTCTGTAAGCCCCCTGCCACTGTGAGACCCCAGCCTCTGTGAGGCCCCTATGTCTGTGAGAGCCCTACTTCTGTGAGGGCCTGGCCTCTGTCAGACCCCTGCCTCTGGCAGACCCTGGCCTCTGGCAGACTCCAGTCTCTATGAGCCCCTTACCTCTGTAAGCCCCTGCCTCTGTGAGGCCCTATGTCTGTGAGAGCCCTACTTCTGTGAGATCCCTGCCTCTGGGAGGCCCCTGCCTCTGTGAGCCCTCTGCCTCTGTGAGCCTCCTGCTTGTGAGACCCCTGCTTCTGTGAGACCCCTGCCTCTGGAGGTTTCCTGCCTCTGTGAGCCCCCTACCTCTGGAGGTTTCCTGCCTCTGTGAGCCCCCTACCTCTGGAGGTTTCCTGCCTCTGTGAACCCAATGCCTCTGGGTTGCCCCGTGTCTGGATTGCCCGTCTTTGGGTTTCCCCCTGTCTCTGCGATCCCCTTCTCTGGGTTGCCCCCTGACTCTGAACCATTCTGATGTCTTGCGGAGAACTCTCGGTTGTGATCAGCTGTGCTAAGTCCTCCTTTTAAAGCTGAGGGTACATGGGTAGGTACACCGCTATTTTGTGCATTTTTTGACAAGAGCGGAGTACAGAGGAATGGGTGCATCGCTCAGACGAGCGCTTTGCTCTGTTGCTTCAGTCATTAATCCTTTAAGGAAACCCCTTTAAGAAAGGACAATTTATTGGACTACACAGTATCTAATAAATCAGGATGTCCTTTGTTCTGCCTCTGTTCTCAGGTATGGGCTCTCGACTATGTGAAGAGATAAGAGATGCATATCCCGCCGGATATATTTTGTCTGTCACTGCAGCGCCACACGAAATGGGTGACTCTCCGCTCCAGCATTATAACTCGCTGCTCTGCCTGGCCTGGATGCAAAGGTAACACAATATGAAACTGGGTACTGCAATGTGCTCCTGTCCGGTGCTGCAGTAACTTACATACTGTACTGGGGTCATTTACACAGCTGCCATCATATGTTTTGGGTATTGTGGCGAGTTTTTCACTTCTGCAGTCATTTATTCACTGCTTTGAGTTAGAGCAATTATTCACTTTTTTTAGGTACAGCATTGGGGTCCTGAAAAATGCAGCATTTATAGATTCACTCCTTTACCTATTAAAGTGGTCATCTGCACAGCTGCTCTCATGTACTTGCTTTTCTGGGTACAATTATTCACTTTTTTAGGTATTGTAGTGGGGTCCTGACCAATGCTGCAGCCATTGATTTGTTTTAGATTCTGCAGTGGTATTCTCTCCTAGCTACAATCATGTCTTTGCTGTTTAAGGTGCAGGGTTTATTGTAATTGCTGCAGTCCCTGTACTTATATAGGTAATACAAGGTCAGAGCAAATAATAATTTTGTTAAGTCCTTACCAGTGTTGCAGTCATGTTTTCACTTCTTTATGTACTGTATCTTTCACTGGTTAGGTAATGTTACAAGATCTGAGAAGTTAATCCTATTTTTAGGTACCGCAATGGGGTCTCATTCAGCCCTTCAATATGCAATATGTATATATATATATATATATATATATTTTTTTTTTTTTAACATATTAGGTTCTGTGACGGGGTCCTCCTGTTTCAGAATGATGAGGTCATGAAGAGAGCAGCCTCTTTTGTGAAAAACAAGACACTCACTGCATCTGGGCTTCATCCATCCATCTCCCTCACCTCTATGAACATGCACATTGCCTCCTGTCTGGCAGGGCTCTTCTGTCCTGTATATTCGCTGAGGACCAGAAGGTGCAGTCTTCTTAAAGGTCCTGTATGGGTATGAAATATTGGGTGTGTTGCACTGACGTCTCTTTTGTGTCACCTCAGTTCGGTGAGCGTAGGCCTAGAGCCCTGGGAGCTGATCCGTTGTCTATGTCCGATGTCTACCATGAAGTTCCTCCACACATCTCTGGTCTGCAGCAGGTGAGGGGGTCTTTACAGAAATACATGTATCTAATTCCCGCAATTCTGGACAACTCATGCGACCGTGGCAGCCATTTACCCCGACCATGGGCGCCGATACCGCATTAAATTAGGTCAAGAAGGTCTCCAAGTACAGATCCTCTATTAAGCTGAGTGCTGGCGTTTCTAACAGCGGACCCCTGGTAATCTGCTCCGAACAAGGTGGCTGCAGATTATTTCACTGGTTCCTTATCGTTTCATTGTATCCACAGGGGAACGGCCTCCTGGGACAAAGTGACGAGCTCCGTGGTGCAGACCATCCCCCGAGCCGATCCACACGGCCTGCTCGTATCCTTTCCTGGAACTAGAAAATCACTTTTTATTCTTCCTAACTTTCTAAAAGAATCACAATTTTACTTTATATATTGATATTCTGGACGCAGCTCTGGGTGTGACTGGAGTACAGCCCTGCGTTACAGTGTAACTCTACAACACTGAGAACATCTACAGATACACAATCCAGGTGTCATACTCCAGTCACACCCAGAGCAGCATTCGGCCACTTATGACGTGGAACCCATGTGATAAGTGGAGCGGCCGTTTTCATTGGTGCCGTCCCGAGGATCAGACGAGGTTTTGATTTCTTTTATTGCATTTTTTGGTGACGTTGCGGCAACTCAGAAACTGCGTTCTTGGCGTTTCCATTTTCTGTTTACGGCTTTTATCGAAATGGTAATTGTATTTCTTTTTTCGGACATTGAGATACGAAAGTTTTATTAATACGGTATATCATTTTTCAAACTTTTTTTTTATGTTCCGCACTATATCCTTTCGTTTTCCTGTGATTGTTTGATCGCTATACACCACAGCCAATATGGGGGTGTATAGAGGAAGTCGCCATCTCTTATGATGTGTCGCCCGCGGGGTTAAACATTTCAGACTTTTGGAAGAAAGGGAGGAAAAAAAACAAAGCAAAGAAATTAAAAATGGTCGGAGACATACGGGGTTAGTACGTGCTATGCTCAGCTTTTTCTGGATATCGGGCTGTCACCCAGCTTTCCAGGGCACCGGAGTGCAGGTTACTCGGCAGCACGTCGTCCGCTCCGCACTATGTCAGCACGATCGTTAACGCTTTCCCGCCCAGCATCACAGTCTGTCCGTATTGGCCGTGGCTCGTAACTCCCAGGACTATCCTTTCCTGCTGTCCCGGGACTCGGTGCTGATGAAGCTGAGGCAGGCGTACCGCTGTGTGCCATGGCACCCCTCCGCCATGCAGTGCTGGACGGGTGAGTGCACGCTCAGACTATAACCCCACAGCCAGCGAGCCGCAGCGCTGCAGGAATTGATACTCGTTACGTTTGGCTCACGTCTCGTGTGTTCTCTTTCTGTAGACCCTCAGAATATTCTGGACCCCTCGTGTCACAGCCATTCCCTGACTGTCTGCGCCAATCACTCCAGTGCGGCCGACCTGATGAGCGGCGTCCTGTCCAAGGCCCGGGCAATGTATGACGCAGGAGCTTATCTGCACTGGTACCGGGGCTACGGCTGCGAGGACGACCACTTCCAGATGTCCTTCGATACCCTGACCTCTACGGTGGAGGAATATCGGGGTCTGGGGGTCCCGTGAGCGGCAGAGCAGCCATGACTACGACGCCCCATAACCTCGGCCCACGTACGTGCGATCAACACAGGCCTGACAGAGACCACCGGGGGTGAATTGTCCCAATGTCCATTCCTTAGTCCCATCTGTGTCCAGGAAAGCTGGGTGACGCTCCAGCACTTTACTACAGTCCTGAATGGTAAATGTAGGGAAGAATGGGTTAATAGTAATGTCATCACTCCAGGGTCATCATCGGTGGTCTTTAGGTTTATCGGGACTAATAACCGGAGGGCCGATCCTTACCGCGGTTACTGGCTTTCACTTATTTTTTTTACCCATAGCCTCTGTGATGTGTAAAATGATAATCCGAGCTCTGCTTGCCCTCCCCAGGTCCAGAGTGTGTCTTTGCTGCTGCCCCGGTCTCTGTTGATCAGCATTGACAGCGCTGCAGACAATCCTTGAGCTCAGCAACTCATGGGGTTAATTTTGGCAGAGCTGTTGAGCTTAGTGATTGGCTACAGCCCTGTGACGTCACCGCTGCAGCCAAACAACACAAACCAGGGCAGTGGCGGAGACTCCATACTGGACCTGGGGAGGGTAAGTAAGGGTCAGTTATCAGTTTACACATCTACGAGCCTGTGGGGGAAAACGGACAATCCCTTAAAAAGCAATTTGTCAGCAGCACAGAGACCCTGATTCCAGCACTGTGACGCTTACCGGGCTGCTTGCTGAAGCTGTGATAAAAATAACTGATTGGCAGCCTTCTGCGTACATTGTGCATAGGCAGAAAGCGGGCAATCAGTGATGGGTGACAGGGCTATACAGAATGAATATGGAGGACTACACAGCAGCAGGGTTACTGGTGATAATCTGCTGATGAAACCACAGCAAGCAGCTCAGTGCCACATTTCTGGAATCAGGAGCTCTGCACCCACATAATGCTGCTGTCAGATTAGGTGATGTACACAATTACATAGGTGTCTCTCCGACTCTGCCGCGCACAGGAACGCTCCTGTGCTCTCCGAGAGCCGCTGCCAGAGTCATCTGTGTCGTCCCGATTCATCGGCAGCAGCTTCTGTCAACACCGATCTAAAGGCGGGTTAGGAGACCCCCAAACTGAGTGTCAACAAATCCCGCTGAAATCCCAGAGTTTAGACTGCTTACATCTGATGTGTACGGGGCCATTAGAACAACCCATCAGTATCGGATGCCCCGGGGGTTACCCACTGCTCCAACTCAAAAAGCCGCGGTAGTCACTGACCCGCTCACCTGTTTGCAGCCCTCAGCTTTGGGCTTTTTGCACTGAATGTACCTGACACTAGTGGTTGAGGGGATAATATCAGCGCCCCTGGTGGTCGAGGGAATAATATCAGCACTCCTGGAGGGGAGGGGGGGGCAGTAGGGGGAATAATATCAGCACCCCTGGTGGGCGAGGGAATAATATCAGCACTCCTGGAGGGGAGGGGGGGGGGCAGTAGGGGGAATAATATCAGCGCCCCTAGGTGGTCGAGGGAATAATATCAGCACTCCTGGAGGGGAGGGGGGGGCAGTAGGGGGAATAATATCAGCACCCCTGGTGGGCGAGGGCAGTAGAGGAGATAATATCAGCACCCCTGGGGGCGAGGGCAGTAGAGGAGATAATATCAGTGCCCCTGGTGGGCGAGGGCAGTAGAGGAGATAATATCAGCACCCCTGGTGGGCGAGGGCAGTAGAGGAGATAATATCAGCACCCCTGGTGGGCGAGGGCAGTAGAGGGGATAATATCCCCGGTGCGAGGCGAAGGGATATCGCACCCTGGTGGGCGAGGCAGTAGAGGGATAATATCAGCGCCCCTGGTGGTCGAGGGCAGTAGAGGGAATAATATCAGTGTCAGTGCCCCTGGTGGGCGAGGACAGTGGAGGGAATAATTTTCAGCGCCCCTGGTGGTCGAGGGCAGTAGAGGGAATAATATCAGTGTATCAGTGCCCCTGGTGGGCGAGGGCAGTAGAGGGATAATATCAGCGCCCCTGGTGGTCGAGGGCAGTAGAGGGAATAATATCAGTGTATCAGTGCCCTGGTGGGCGAGGGCAGTAGAGGGAATAATATCAGTGTACAGTGCCCCTGGTGGGCGAGGGCAGTAGAGGGATAATATCAGCGCCCCTGGTGGTCGAGGGCAGTAGAGGGAATAATATCAGTGTCAGTGCCCCTGGTGGGCGAGGCAGTGAGGGAATAATATCAGCGCCCCTGGTGGTCGAGGGCAGTAGAGGGAATAATATCAGTGTCAGTGCCCTGGTGGGCGAGGGCAGTAGAGGGAATAATATCAGCGCCACTGGTGGTCGAGGGCAGTAGAGGGAATAATATCAGTGTCAGTGCCCCTGGTGGGCGAGGGCAGTAGAGGGGATAATATCAGCGCCACTGGTGGGCGAGGGCAGTAGAGGGAATAATATCAGTGTATCAGTGCCACTGGTGGGCGAGGGCAATAGAGGGGATAATATCAGCGCCACTGGTGGGCGAGGGCAGTAAGAGGGATAATATCAGTGTCAGTGCCACTGGTGGGCGAGGGCAGTAGAGGGAATAATATCAGTGTCAGTGTCACTGGTGGGCGAGGGCAGTAGAGGGAAATAATATCAGTGCCCCTGGTGGGCGAGGGCAGTACAGGGGATAATATCAGTGTATCAGTGCCACTGGTGGGCGAGGGCAGTACAGGGATAATATCAGCGCCCCTGGTGGGCGAGGGCAGTGGAGGGAATATCAGTGCCCTGGTGGGCGAGGGCAGTAAGGGAGATAATATCAGCGCCCCTGGTGGGCGAGGGCAGTAGAGGGAAAATATCAGTGCCCTGGTGGGCGAGGGCAGTCAGGGGATAATATCAGTGCCACTGGTGGGCGAGGGCAGTACAGGGATAATATCAGCGCCCCTGGTGGGTGAGGGCAGTGGAGGGAATAATATCAGCGCCCCTGGTGGATGAGGGCAGTAGAGGAGATAATATCAGCGCCCCTGGTGGGCGAGGGCAGTAGAGGGGATAATATCAGCGCCCCTGGTGGACGAGGGCAGTAGAGGGATAATATCAGCATCAGATGATCACCCGGCTTTCCATGAACCAGATGGAACTAAATTGTCAACTAAGGACTGGATCACTGCTTAGTGCCGTTGGGCTCGCTGAAGGCTCCCCTGTTTCTTTCCATTTTAATATATTTATTAATAATTTTTATATCCACAAATGTTTATTAAATCTTATTCTTTTCTATTGTTTGTGGAACAAAGAGTGGGAAAGTACCGGACCCCCGGCACAAGGATAAACAAATTCATGCCCTCCGCTAGGGATATGAAATATAAGAATATGATTGATCTAGACCACCAGGATCACATAATAAACCCCATCACTGCCGCCCAGGATCCATTACAAGGATCATACTAACCCTCCACTGCCCTAGACACATCCGGGATCCCATATACAATACCCACCCCAATCATCATCCCACTGCGCAGACCACCAGGGATCCATACAATAACTCCTCACTGCTCTAGACCAGCAGGATCCACACAATAACCCCTTACTTCTCTATACCACCAGGGATCCATACAATAACCCATCACTGCCGTAGACCACCGGGATCGATACAATAACCCCATCACTCCCGTAGACCACCGGGATCCATACAATAACCCCATTACTGCCGTAGACCACCGGGATCCATACAATAACCCCTCACTGCCGTAGACCACCGGGATCCATCATATACAATAACCCCATCACTGCCGCAGACTACCAGTGATCCACACAATAAACCCTTCTCTATACCACCAGGATCCACAAACCAATTAACCCCTCTACTATACCCTCATACCACCAGGGATCCTACAATAACCCCTCACTGCCCTAGACCACCGGAATCCATACAATAACCCCATCACTGCCGCAGACCACAAGGGATCCATACAATAACTCCTCACTGCTCTAGACCACCAGGATCCACACAATAACCCCTTACTTCTCTATACCACCAGGGATCCATACAATAACCCCATCACTGCCGTAGGCCACCGGGACCCATATAATAACCCCATCATTGCCGTAGGCCACCGGGATCCATACCATAACCCCTCACTGCCGTAGACCACCGGATCCATACAATAACCCCATCACTGCCGTAGACCACCGGGATCGATACAATAACCCCATCACTGCCGTAGACCACCGGGATCCATATAATAACCCCATTACTGCCGTAGACCACCAGGGATCCATACAATAACCCCATCACTGCCGTAGACCACCGGGATCCATACAATAACCCCTCACTGCCATAGACCAACGGGATCCATACAATAACCCCTCACTGCCGTAGACCACCGGGATCCACACAATAACCCCATCACTGCCGCAGACTACCAGTGATCCACACAATAAACCCTTCTCTATACCACCAGGATCCACACAATAACCCCTTACTTCTCTATACCACCAGGGATCCGTACAATAACCCCTCACTGCTCTAGACCACCGGGATCCATACAATAACCTCATCACTGCCGTAGGCCACCGGGATCCATACAATAACCCCTCACTGCCGTAGGCCACCGGGGTCTATACAATAACCTCATCACTGCCGTAGACCACCGGGATCCATACAATAGCCCCGTCACTGCCGTAGGCCACCGGGATCCATACAATAACCCCTCACTGCCGTAGACCACCGGGATCCATACAATAACCCAATCACTGCCGTAGGCCACCGGGATTCATACAATAACCCCTCACTGCCGTAGACCACCGGGATCCATACAATAACCCCATCACTGCCGTAGACCACCGGGATCCATACAATAGCCCCATCACTGCCGTAGGCCACCGGGATCCATACAATAACCCCTCACTGCCGTAGACCACCGGGATCCATACAATAGCCCCATCACTGCCGTAGGCCACCGGGATCCATACAATAACCCCTCACTGCCGTAGACCACCGGGATCCATACAATAACCCCATCACTGCCGTAGGCCACCGGGATCCATACAATAACCCCATCACTGCCGTAGGCCACCGGGATCCATACAATAACCCCATCACTGCCGTAGGCCACCGGGATCCACACAATAACCCCTTCTCTATACCACCAGGGATCCGTACAATAACCCCTCACTGCTCTAGACCACCGGGATCCATACAATAACCTCATCACTGCCGTAGGCCACCGGGATCCATACAATAACCCCTTACTGCCGTAGGCCACCGGGATCTATACAATAACCCCATCACTGCCGTAAGCCACCGGGATCCATACCATAACCCCTCACTGCCGTAGACCACCGGGATCCATACCATAACCCCTCACTGCCATAGACCACCGGGATCCATACAATAACCCCTCACTGCCGTAGACCACCGGGATCCATACAATAACCCCTCACTGCCGTAGACCACCAGGATCCATACTATAACCCCTCACTGCCGTAGACCACCGGGATCCATACAATAACCCCTCACTGCCGTAGACCACCAGGATCCACACAATAACCCCATCACTGCCGTAGACCACCAGGATCCATACAATAACCCCTCACTGCCGTAGACCACCGGGATCCATACAATAACCCCTCACTGCCGTAGACCACCGGGATCCACACAATAACCCCATCACTGCCGTAGACCACCAGGGATCCATACAATAACTCCTCACTGCCCTAGACCACCAGGGATCCATACAATAACCCCATCAATGCTGTACACTAACAGAAATACTGGAATTAACTATCCCACTGCTCTAGGCTACCAAGTAATCTTTCACTGACTCTTTCAAAATTTCCATTTATACCATCACTGGAGACCACCAGGGACCCAGACATTTATCCTTTCCGTGTCCTAGACCACCATGGATGTAGACAATACCCTACAATGGAGGCCGCAGGAGGACGGCTCGTGTGTATGTACTCCAGTGCTTGATCTTACTAGTAGAGACAGATGTGAAATCCTCGGCGCGGCTTCTGCGTCACCACCTTTATTACAGCATGAACGCAAGAGACATATACCCCAGATTGTTCCCACTTTACTGTACAGTGGGGTCAGTCCAGCGCCCTCTGGTGGCAGAGCTTGTGACAGGGCGCCATCTGGTGGTAGAGATGGTGACACGGTGCCCACTGGTGACAAGGCGCCCTCTGGTGGCACCGCTGGTGACAAGGCCTTGTCGGGCAGTTCTTACACGGCCGTCAGCATTGAGGGGGGTTTGTTCTTCACGCTGCTGGTGATTATTCCGGCTTTCTTCTTGGCCGGGGTGAGCTGAGCCTGAGCGCGGGTGTAATTGTGCTGCACGGAGAGATAATAATGTAAGAATTGTCGGCATCACCATTTAACAGTACCGTCACCATTTATATCGGCACTCGCCTTTCGATCGGTTTTGATTCTTGCATTGTTGAACGGCAGGGCCCCCGGCGGCTCCATTAATAACTCCTGCTGAAGCTTGTCGTATCTCTCCTGCTCGTTTTCACCCTATAAGATGTAAGGTGAAACACGGATTTTGGTAAGAACTTACCTGTAAAATCCTTTTCAGCGAAGGAAGGAAGAGAGACACAGTATTCATTACTGATGGGTAGGCGGAGCCCCAGATCAGGATGACACCTCAGATCAAAAGAATGTTGACTGGCTGGCTCCTCCAGCTCGGGCTCCTCCTACTCAGCTCCTTCAGTCGTACCAAAGCTTTAGGGAAGAACCAAGATCACCAGCGGAGCAACATAACCCCTTCTGAAGGAACTTCAGAGAAAACACAAGAATACAGGTTATGCATGCAAAGTAAAGCAAAAACCACAGAGTTCCAGGTACTACTCACTGAACCTGACTACTGTGATGAGCTGGCGATGCTGGAACAGAGCCTTAGCGCGCTGACCTCAGCCCAGATATCGCAATCAGATAAGGGTCGCGCTGCATCTGAAAACATCAACACACTTCTGCCTTGGGAGGGTGCTGTGTCTCTCTTCCTTCCTTCGCTGAAAAGGATTTTACAGGTAAGTTCTTACCAAAATCCGTGTTTCGGCTGCAGATGGAAGGAAGAGAGCCACAGTATTCATTACTGATGGGACGTCCCAAAGCAGTTCAAAAATAAGGGTGGGAAAAAACCAAACAAGAGGCAGAAACCCAACAACCTTAACAAAAAAAACGCAACCAGCGCTAAACACAAGTTCATCTAGAACTTTAAACTACAGCTGCCTGCAGGACCCTACGTCCGAGGGCTGCATCAGCGGAAGCACTGACGTCCACTTTATAAAACTTTGTAAACGTGTGGACAGAGCGCCAAGTTGCCGCCCGGCAGAGCTGCACTGCCGAGGCACCTTGATGAAAAGCCCACGATGAAGCCACAGCTCTCGTGGAATGGGCTCGAATCTTAATCGGGCAAGATTCACCCCCAAGACGGTAAGCTTCCAAAATAGCTGACCGGATCCAACGAGCTATAGAATCCTTGGAGGCTCGTTGACCACGCCGACGACCTGCTGGAACCACAAACAGGGAGTCCGTCTTACGAAAACCTTGAGTAATAGATAGATAAAACTTCAAGGCTCGCACTAAATCCAATGTGTGTAAAGCTCGCTCTTTCGCATTCTTCGGATCCGGACAGAGTGAAGGCAACACAATATCCTGGTTAACATGAAATTGTGACACTACTTTAGGTAGAAAATCACCCCGTGTGCGAAGCACTACACGATCCGGAAAAAACTCCAGAAAAGGAGGCGAGCAAGAAAGAGCTGCTAACTCAGAAACTCTTCTCAAAGAGGTGACCGCTACTAGGAAGGCCACCTTCCAAGAAAGTAAAGAAAGGCTAGCAGAATCCATAGGCTCAAAAGGTTTATGCTGAAGAGCCTCCAAAACAAGGTTGAGCCGCCAAGGAGACACAGGTGCCTTCCGCGGCGGAAACTTACGAGCTATACCGCAGAAAAAGGAAAACACGTCCCTACGCGAGGCAATAGCTCTCCGGAATAATGACAGAGCAGAAACCTGACCTTTCAGGGTGCTAACTGCCAAACCCTTGTCTAACCCATGCTGCAGAAAAGCCAACAGATTGGGAATGGAAAATTTTCTCGGGTTCCGTGAAGATCCCGAACACCACGAAAAGAAGGTTTCCCAAGTTTTGTGGTAAATCCTAGTAGTAGCCGGACTTCTGGCAGCTCGAAGAGTAGCAATGACCTCGGCTGAAAAACCTCTACGGGTCAACATTTCGGTCTCAAGAGCCACGCCGTCAAACACAGAGACTTCAAGTCCGGATGACAAACGGGCCCCTGAGTCAACAAGTCCGGTCGAAGAGGAAGTGGAAAAGGAGGTGCCGCCAACAGCGACATTATTGTCGAGAACCACATCCTTCTTGGCCAATCTGGAGCTATCAACATAGCTGGGATTCTCTCTAGTCTGATCCGACGCAGTACTAGAGGAAGTAAGGATATCGGCGGGAATACATAGATTAGCTCAAACTGGTCCCACTGAGCCACTAGAGCATCCTCCGGGATCCATCTTCTCGCGACTGACCACCATGAGCCTGGAGCTCCTTGTCCCGCCTTGGTGATTGATATACGCGACAGCCGTCGCATTGTCTGTCTGCACTCGGACTGGCCGACCGCTCAAAGGGACCGTCCAATGTTGGAGGCAAAGGAAAATCGCCCTCAATTCCAGGATGTTGATCGGAAGAACAGACTCTTCCGATGACCATACTCCCTGAATCCAGAGATTGTTCCAAACACCCCCCCAGCCCGTGAGGCTGGCATCGGTGGTTATGACCGACCACTTTGGAGGAAGAAAGGACTTCCCCAGGGAAAATGTCCCTGGACGTAACCACCATCCTAGGGAAACTCGCACCACGCGAGAAATGGTGACACTGCAATCCAGCGATTGCGACCGATTCCATCGACTCAGGATGAACCTTTGGAGAGCCCTGGAATGAAACTGGGCAAAAGGAATTGCCTCCATGGACGCCACCATTAGTCCCAGAAGACGCATACACTTCCGTAGGGACATTGCTGTCGAGGATTTCATAATCTGTACATGCCGAAGAAGACATGACTGTTTGTCTGGCGGTAGAGAAACTACTGCCCGAATTGTGTCGAGATGCATCCCCAAAAAGAGGATTGCCCGCGACGGTTCCAGAGACGACTTCTCCCATTGACCAGCCAACCGAAGTCCTTCAGAAGCTGAAGAGACAAATCGCGCGCCGTCACTGCCTCCTCCTCCGAGGAAGCCACGATCAAAAGATCGTCCAGGTAAGGAAGAATCGTAATCCCATGTCTTCGAAGGATTGCCATGAGAGGCGCCAGAATTTTTGTAAAGACTCTGGGCGCTGAGGCTAAGCCGAAAGGCAGAGCCACGAACTGGTAGTGATCCTGACCTATGGCAAACCGAAGAAAGCGCTGATGAGCCCTTCCTATGGGAACATGCAAATAGGCGTCGCGAATGTCGATTGACACCAGAAAATCGTTCTGCGACAGAGCTGCTACAACGGAGCGAAGTGACTCCATGCGAAATCTCCGGGTGTGAACATGCCGATTTAATCGTTTGAGATCCAAAATCGGGCGAAATTTGTTCTCCTTTTTGGGAACCACAAAAAGGTTGGAATAAAAACCTTTTCCTCGGTCCTCTGACGGAACCGGAATTACTACACCCTTTTGTAGGAGAAATTCGACCTCTCGCTGTAGAGCGACAAAAAGCTTGGGCTCTGACGGAATGCGAGACTGGCCAAAAGTGTTTGGGGGTCAAGAAGAAAACTCTATGAAATAGCCTGCCGACACGACCCGCGTTACCCAGGAATCTGGAACGCGAGACATCCAAGTCGCCTTGAACTGAAGCAGGCGACCCCCCACTCGAGAGCCCTCGAGTGGACCCCTGGCGTCAGTCTGACTTGGCGGGTTTCTTGTCAGATTCCCGCTTGTCCTGACGGAAATTCTGCTTCCAGGGAGTGCAAGCTTTCTGGGAGGACTTCTTTCCCGAGAAAGAAGAACGACCCGATCCCCACGAGCAGTGACCGAATCGACCTCGGCCCCGAAAGGACCGCCGACCGCTATAGACACCAGGTTGCTAGACACCGAAGCCATGGCCCTACGCTGTGGTAATGCCGTTTCCTTCGCCTTTGCCTTGGAAATCAGCTCTGTGAGGTCAGATCCAAAAAGAAGGCCACCCTTGTAAGGTAAGGCCAATAAACCTTGTTTGGAAACTGCGTCCCCGGCCCACTGTCTGAGCCATAAAGCTCTTCTGACTGTGACCGCTGTAGCTTGCGCTCTGGCCAGAAGGGATGCCGTATCCAGACCCGCATCAAAGATATAACAGGCTGCAGTTTCTAACCATTCGCAAATTTCCTGTATATCAGATAACGGAGATCCATTCTGCAACGCCGTCTTTAGACGGGCCAACCAGCCTAGAGAAGCTCTAGAAGCAAACATGGATGCTAGCACCGCTCGGAATCCATGACCCGCGGCCTCATAGTTTGATTTTGCCGCCATCTCCGTTTTTCTGTCCAGCGGCTCCTGCAAACTCGCCTTCCCTTTAACAGGGAGTAATGAGGATTTACTAAGCTGGGATAAAAAACATCCAGTTCAGGAGAAGGAGTCCAATTATCCTTTAACTCCGCAGAGCATGGATAAAGTGCATCAAAGAAACGCGTTCCGTGAAAACGCTTATCTGGACACAGACGTTCCTCCTCTATTATACTATTAAGCTCATCCAGAGCTGGCAATGTTGTACGCGAAGTACGGTACTCCTGGAACATACGTGCTGATTTACCAGGACGACTAGTTACCACCTCCGGTAACTGTAAAACCTCTCTCATGGCTTCAATCAATGCCTCCGTACGTTTCGCAAGAGAAGAACGCCCCTGCCGTTCGTCCTCATCTGAATCGGATATCTCTCCATCCGAACTTAAAGGGGAACCCTGTCCACCATCCAAATCAGATACGTCTGACTCGCTTCGTGTAGAGGCCGGTAACGGCCTGCGTCGCTTCCTATCCTGAGAGGATTTAGCTGACACATATTGACCTAAAAGGTCAGACAAGTTGTTAAGCGAGCGAGCGATATCATCCAATTTTGCACCACTGTCGACAGCAGCGCTAGACGCTGTTGAGGTCTGCGTATCAGATTGCCGCAGTGGCACTGGGACATGGTCCGCGGCTTCTGAACTCTGTTCAGACATGTCTCACCTGTATGAGCAGGTCAAAGCGGTAATACCAGTAAAAAATGTGTTTTTTTTTTTTAAATAAATCACTGAAGGGTTAAAGCTCTTTCACAGGTAGAGCTACCCCAGCGGTATTACAGTAAAAACGCTGGCAGAAATAACCCTCAGAAGGGTTAATGTCGCAGACTCCCCACAATAATATTGTGTGAGCCCCAGCTAAATATCCAGGTCTCTAATGAGACTGCAGCTGCAGGATAGCGATCTCTGCGCTGCGGGGTGAGGGATCAGCACTCACCCAGCTGGCCGTGGTGTCTATGATGAGAGGAGCGGTCTGAGGAGCCCAGGAGCCTTTGGTAATGGCCGCCGCAGTGAGGGAGTCGGAAGAGAAGCATCAGAGCGCGCGTCTTCCTGCACAAAAGACCGGGAAGCGTTAGGCCACGCCCCCCGCCAGCTCAAATATTGAGCGCGAACTCCCTCGCTCCTGCTCCCTCTCTGTCCTGCAGGTATCTGCCTGCAGACAAAAGTTCACCACCTTTACATGTAACGGCGCTGTCACCGCAGCACTGAAGCATACTGATATACAAGTAATAGCGCTGTCACCTCAGACGCTAAAGCACTCACACATTATTAATAAAAATTTTGTGGAGTACTCACCAGCTTAGCGCCACAGGGACCCCTCAGGATTTGTGGCGCTTGTGCCCATGCTTCCCCCCAGGGCGAGGAACGCAGTGACCCCACGTGTGGTTTGCGTCCCCGCCAGGGAAGCTCTCATCCCCCAGGGCAGGCAAGATTCTGCAGGGACCATAATGTAGATACAGATCCGCCAAGGGAGAGGTTGGGGTACAGCAGCGCTGAAACCCCTGAGACCTCTAGACCACATCTGGTGATCCAAGTCTCTTGTCCGAAATAAAATAATAAAATCTTCTGAGGAGCTGCATTAGCAGCGACTATCCTCTGAGACCTCAAATCTTAGACTGAAGGAGCTGAGTAGGAGGAGCCCGAGCTGGAGGAGCCAGCCAGTCAACACGCTTTTGATCTGAGGTGTCATCCTGATCTGGGGCTCCGCCTACCCATCAGTAATGAATACTGTGGCTCTCTTCCTTCCATCTGCAGCTGAAAGGTGTTAAATACTCTGTGCTGCTGGTAGGCTGCCAGGGTGTAAGGTTCTGTATATCTGTTTCTGAAACTCAGTTTGTTCGTCGGCCATTTTGCTTTCTGTTTTGCTGCAGCTATCTTGCCCTCAGTTAAAATGGAGTTTTCCAGCTTGCATGTTCCCGCCCTGATTCTCTCCGTTTGCTTCTTAAACAGCCACACCTGAGCAATCAGTGCTTCAGAATCTGGCCTGCAGTGAACCTGTGTTCTGACTCCTGAAGCCTTGGACTTTGTACTCCAGCCATTTCTACTGAGAAACTCTGGAGCTCTTTGGACTCTGAACTCTGCTCTTGAGAGCCTCACGGTTGCATGGACTTGCGGTAACATAGAAGAAGATCTGAATCTGTTGTGGAGAGTTATTGATGAACTTAGATTACTTTGGCCTGCTGTGTCTCCTGCTTCTGTGTTTGCAACCTGTATGTTTATTTTTGCCAATTTGTATGAAGCAATACAAGACTTTCTTTTTCAACCTGTGTCTCAAGTATTTTCATCGCACCCAAGCACAAGACGCTATATGAACTGTATCACATACATTACAAGATTCTGAAGCCAAACGTTAGTGTCTGCTGGGTCTGGAAAGGCTTGTCTGCTGTACTGTGGATATCGGATGTCCGGTTGTACTTTCTGTGATAACAGTGGTTGTGACTTCTCACAACCATTCCAGGTGAGCAATTCCCTTAAGTTTTTTTTTTCTGCAGAGTTATCACAGGTAAACACTATTGTTTTTTTTTTTTTTTTTCCTCTTCTCTTTTGTCTGCTGAAACTCTGGATATCAGATGTCTGGTTGAAAGCTTTCTGTGATGATAGTGGTTGTGACTTCTCACAACCATTCCAGGTGAGCAGTTCCCTTAAAGTTTTTTCTTTCTTCAGTGTTGCCACAGGTGAACACTATTGTTTTTTTTTTTTCTCTCTCCTCTTCTTCCAGTATCCTGTCTTAAAAGATCTGGAAAATGGAGGCCCGCATAAAGGAACTTTGTGGAGTGACTGATAATATCCTTGCAGATTTGCAGAATATAAAGACCCGTCTTACAAATCTTCAGGACCTAAATAATCACAATTTGCAAGTGGTTGGACAGACTACTCAGGATTTGCGAGCCAGGATTGAGGTTCTGGAGGGGCAAGTCCAGGCTCCTGCCATGGCCCCGAGTTCTGGGATTCCCAAGTTGCCCCCTTTTCGTTTTGGTGGTGAACGTGAAAAATTCAGGGGATTTGTTAATCAATGTAATCTTTTTTTTTCTGCACATGCTTCACAATTTCCTACTGAACGATCTAAGGTGCTTACTATAATTATGTTGCTTACCAACAAGGCTTTGATATGGGCAAACCCTCTGATTGAGACTGAGGATGATTGTTTGAATCACCTTGATGACTTTATTTCAGCCATGGGGCAGGTGTTTGATGACCCCAATCGAGGTGCAACAGCTGAAGCAGCCATGTTAGCTTTGCGCCAAGGTAAGCACTCAGTAGCTGAATATGCCTTGGATTTCAGGAGATGGGCCCTTGATACCACCTGGGACAATTCCGCCAAAAAATCTATTTTTCGAAAGGGGTTATCCCCACTAATTAAGGATGAACTTGCTCGTGCCGACCCTCCCACTGCGTTAGGTGACTTTATTAACTACTGCATCCGTGTTGATACTCGTTTAACTGAACGCAGGCAAGAGAGATGGTTCGAGAGCAATCGTACTAACCTTTTCCTGCCTTCCTCTCCAGCTAAGGAACCTTTGAATAGGATTACACGGGAACCTGAACCTGAACCATGCAGGTAGACTCTTTACTACGACGGGTTAGTGATGCACGCAAGGAACATCGTTTTAAGGAGAATCTATTTTTTACTGTGGTAAGTCAGGGCACTTTATTATTAACTGTCCCAGCCGTTCTCGCAAGACTACTGCAGCACTCATTCATTGTGAGTGTTGCGAGAGGGGATCTGTCAGGTCCGAGCCTCAGGCTCCAGAGATAGCTGCCGCAACAGATCTTGATTTCTCGGACTTAAACTCCGTTACCTCTGAGGACGTTGACTGTGTAAATGCTGCCATCTTTCAAGTTTCCTCAGCGGTGTCCCAGCTGAGTTGTAAGAAAAACAATTCTCACTGTTTTCTTTCCATCAAACTCTGGGTTGACTCAGCCTGGGTGTCTAGCTCTGCCATGATCGACTCAGGTGCAAGTGGAAATTTTATGGATGTCTCCTTTGCTCTAAAACAGGGAATACGTTCAGTGAAGAAGGCTGCTCCCGTACAGATGGAAACTGTGGATGGCTCCCTGCTGACCTCTGGACCAGTGGATCAGGAAACAGAGCCTTTAAAGGTTCTTATGGGTAAAGATCATCAAGAGAAACTGTCCTTTATGCTTATCTCTTCTCCTCACTTTCCCATTATTCTAGGGCTACCATGGCTACAGGCTCAGAATCCTACCATTAACTGGGAGACCAAGGAATTACACTTCCCAGAGAAACAGATGAGTCAAAAAATTTCAGCTTGCTCTGTTCCTAAAGGAACCATGTCAGTCCCTGAATTACCAGCTGTATACCAGGACTATGTGGATTTATGTGACAAGAAGAACGCTGACCAGCTTCCTCCTCACCGTCCATATGATTGTCCAATTGAATTATTGCCTGGAGCAGAGATACCTTTTGGTAAGATCTACCCCCTGGCGGGGCCCGAGCTGAAGGCTTTAAAAGAGTACATAGACGAAAATCTAGCCAAGGGCTTCATACGCCCCTCTTCATCTCCTGCAGGGGCACCCATATTCTTTGTAAAGAAGAAAGATGGATCCCTGAGACCATGCGTAGACTATAGGGAACTTAATAAGGTTACTATTAGAAACCGTTATCCATTGCCTTTAATCCCTGAGTTATTGGAGAGAGTGCGACATGCTAAAATTTTTTCTAAACTAGATCTTCGTGGGGCCTATAACTTAGTCCGTATTAGACCTGGGGATGAATGGAAGACTGCATTCAGGTCACGCTATGGACACTTTGAATATCTGGTTATGCCTTTTGGTCTGAGTACCGCCCCAGCCACTTTCCAACACTTGGTGAATGACATCTTCAGGGATCTCCTAGATACATTCGTGGTAATTTATTTGGATGATATTTTAATTTTTTCTAACTCCACAGAGGAACATCATGGACATGTGAGAATGGTCTTGGAACGTCTAAGACAAAATCATCTTTACATCAAGCTTGAAAAGTGTGAATTCCATAAGACCGAAATTCAATTTCTGGGGTATGTACTGTCTACACAAGGAATTAGTATGGATGGAAGTAAAACCCAAGCCATCAATGATTGGCCAAGTCCTAGAAATGTGAAGGAGGTACAGCGCTTCATCGGGTTTGCAAACTTCTATAGACGTTTCATTAGAAATTTCTCTGAGGTAGTGTCACCTATCACCCAACTTACCCGGAAAGAGTCTAAGTTCTCCTGGACTCCCCAAGCCCAGGAAGCATTTTCCCGTCTAAAAGATAAATTTACCACTGCACCTATTCTAGTACATCCCAACCCAGAGCTTGCCTTCATAATAGAGGTGGATGCTTCAGACTGTGCCGTTGGAGCTATACTCTCTCAGAGAACAGGTGAGAAGAATGTCTTGCATCCCTGTGCCTTCTTTTCCCAGCAGTTGTCTTCGGCTGAGAAGAACTACGATGTGGGCAATAGAGAGTTGTTGGCCATTATTGCCGCCTTCAAAGAATGGAGACACCTTCTGCAAGGAGCTGCACAGCAAATAGTCGTTCTGACAGATCATCGTAATCTTGAGTTTATCAGGTCGGCTAAGTGCCTGACTCCTCGCCAGGCTCGCTGGAATCTTTTCTTAAATCAATTTAATTTTATTATTTCTATAGACCAGGATCGCGTAATGGAAAGGCTGATGCACTCTCTAGGATTTACTCAGCAGAGACACGTCCAATTACTCCTCCTAAGACTATTCTTCCTGACTCTAGATTCCTAGGAGTGATTCATCATCAAGACCTAATTAAAGACATCAAGGAAGCATACCATGCGGATTCTTTTTTGGCTCAACCCCCAAGGGACGTAAGTCTTGTCTTTAAGAATGGTGTGTGGATTCTGGGACAACGTCTGTATATACCTGAAACAGTCAGATTGAGAGTATTGCAACTCATTCATGATTCCAAAATAGCCGGGCATAGAGGAATTCTAAAGACACAGGAATTTCTTTCTCGTTTCTTTTGGTGGCCCACTTGTAGGAAGGATGTTTTGGATTATGTCACTTCATGTGAGGTTTGTGCAAGATGCAAGACACCTCGCTCTTCACCAACTGGTCTGTTACAGCCTCTTCCCACCCCGTCCCGCCCGTGGGGATCCATTTCTATGGACTTCATTGTCGAATTACCAACTTCTCAAGGGAAGAACACTATTCTAGTGGTGGTTGATCGTTTAACAAAGGCAGCTCATTTTATCCCTTGTGTCGGCTTACCCACTGCAAAACAGACATCAGATTTGATGATTAAAGATGTGTTTCGTTTACATGGAGTACCGGATGAGGTTATTTCGGATCGAGGGGTGCAATTCACTTCTAGGTTTTGGCAAAATTTCTGTGCAGCATTGGATATTAAAGTAAACCTTTCTTCTGCTTTTCATCCCCAGACTAATGGACAAACCGAACGAACCAATCAAACCCTGGAGCAGTATCTCCGCTGCTTTATCTGCCACCTACAGGATGATTGGGTGGATCTACTTCCATTGGCTGAGTTCTCTTACAACAACTCTCAGAGTGCCTCCACTAAACAGTCTCCTTTTTCTCTAATTTAGGTTATCATCCTAATATTCTACCACGATTTCCCATAGAGACGCCTTTGCCAGCAGTGGCTGAAAGAGTCACGACTTTACAGAAGAATATGGATCTTCTAAAGGAGAATCTGGAATCGGCTCAGGAAAGGTACAAGAAGGCAGCAGATAAATTTCGTAAACCTGCACCAGTTTTTAAGGTAGGAGACCTGGTCTGGCTGTCAACCAGAAATCTTAAGTTAAGGATTCCATCATCTAAGTTGGGACATAAGTACATTGGACCTATAAAATCAGTAAGATTATAAGTGCCGTTGCTTGTCGTCTTCAATTGCCCAGAACTATGAGAATCCACCCTGTCTTTCATGTATCCCTACTGAAGGCTGCAACACCCAATACGTTTCCTGGACGTTCTTCTCCTTGCCCTGACCCAGTGCTAGTCGATGGTCAGGAAGAATTTGTGGTGGAAAGGATTTTAGATTCCAGGTTGTATAGAAATCAGTTACAATATTTGATCAAATGGCAGGGCTACCCAGTGGAGGACAACTCATGGGAACCAGTCAATAACGTTAATGCTCCTCGCTTGCTCCGCCAGTTTCATCAGAGGTACCCTGACAAGCCTGGTCTGAGGTCATCCGGAGGTTGTCCTTAAGGGGGGAGTAATGTAAGGTTCTGTATATCTGTTTCTGAAACTCAGTTTGTTCGTCGGCCATTTTGCTTTCTGTTTTGCTGCAGCTATCTTGCCCTCAGTTAAAATGGAGTTTTCCAGCTTGCATGTTCCCGCCCTGATTCTCTCCGTTTGCTTCTTAAACAGCCACACCTGAGCAATCAGTGCTTCAGAATCTGGCCTGCAGTGAACCTGTGTTCTGACTCCTGAAGCCTTGGACTTTGTACTCCAGCCATTTCTACTGAGAAACTCTGGAGCTCTTGTGGACTCTGAACTCTGCTCTTGAAAGCCTCACGGTTGCATGGACTTGCGGTAACATAGAAGAAGATCTGAATCTGTTGTGGAGAGTTATTGATGAACTTAGATTACTTTGGCCTGCTGTGTCTCCTGCTTCTGTGTTTGCAACCTGTATGTTTATTTTTGCCAATTTGTATGAAGCAATACAAGACTTTCTTTTTCAACCTGTGTCTCAAGTATTTTCATCGCACCCAAGCACAAGACGCTATATGAACTGTATCACATACATTACACAGGGGCTTGTTGTAAATTTTGGTAAGAACATTGTCCCCCTTTTTACAACTCCTATTAGTTCAGCCTTCCTCAGTCCTGGCTGCCGGTTGGGGATGGTTCTGAATTTGAGGTGTGATCCACCTGAACTTGAGTTTTACAAAAGCCTGATACAGCAGGAGACACCGGCATGGCGGCTCTCGTCTCCGGCGTCTGCTCCGCTCTCAGTTTGGTGACTCCTCTGCCTTGAGAGACAGTTTGGTTATTAAGGACAAGCTCCCTGACAACAATTGTTACAATGTAACTCTCTCAGTACACAGCTGATGACATCACATGAAAGGCTGACCACAGGCTGCACCTCTGTCTATGGGGGGCAGACACTCACCAGGGACAGCAGCTTATTTACAGAGATCATCGAGGGTCTCCGGGGACGACCACAGGCTGCACCTCTGTCTATGGGGGGGGCGCAGACACTCACCAGGGACAGCAGCTTATTCACAGGGATCATCGAGGGTCTCTGGGGGCGACCACAGGCTGCACCTCTGTCTATGGGGGGACAGACACTCACCAGGGACAGCAGCTTATTCACAGAGATCATCGAGGGTCTCCGGGGACGACCACAGGCTGCACCTCTGTCTATGGGGGGCAGACACTCACCAGGGACAGCAGCATATTTAGAGATCATCGAGGGTCTCCGGGGACGACCACAGGCTGCACCTCTGTCTATGGGGGGCAGACACTCACCAGGGACAGCAGCTTATTTACAGAGATCATCGAGGGTCTCTGGGGGCGACCACAGGCTGCACCTCTGTC
>JARQOD010000006.1:2388087-2480300 GCA_033576555.1 Oophaga sylvatica
GGGGGTTTTTTCTTCCGCGTGGTGATTTTTCCGGGCTTTCTTCTTCCCGGGGTGAGCTGAGCCTGACGGGGTGAAATTGTGCTCCCGGGAGAGATAAAAAATGAAAAATTGCGGCACACCATTTAACAACCGTCACCATTTATTGGGCACCCCCTTTTCGATCGGTTTATTCTTGCATTTTGACGCGGGGCCCCCCGGGGGGCTCCATTAAAAACCCCTTGCTAAGCTTGCGATCCCCCGTCGTTTTCCCCCCATAAGTTTAAAGGGTAAACAGGGTTTTGTAAGAATTACCTGAAAAATCCTTTTCACAAAGGGAGGAAGAGAGACACAGTTTTTCTTACTGAGGGTGGGGACCCCCCAGATCGGGAAGACCCCCCTAATCAAAAAATTTGACTGGCTGGCTCCCGTGGGGGCTCCCCATCAGCTCCTTCTTCGTCCCAAAAATTTGGGGAAAAACCAAGATCCCACGGAGCAACAAAAAACCCTTCTGAAGGAACTTCAGAGAAAACACAAGAATACGGGTTTTGCAGCAAAGTAAAGAAAAAACCCACAGATTTTCCAGGTCTACTCATAAAAATGACTACTGTGTGAGGGGGCATGGGAACAGCCCCTTACGCGCTGACCTCAGCCCGATATCGCAATCAGATAAGGTCCGCGCATCTAAAAAAAACACACTTCTGCCTTTGGGGGAGGGGCTGTGCCCTTCCTTCCTTTTCGCTGAAAAGGATTTTACGGTAAGTTCTTACCAAAATCCGTGTTGGCTGCAAGGAAAGGGGAAGAGAGCCAGATTCTTACGGGGGACGCCCAAAGCTTTAAAAAAAAAGGGGGAAAAAAAACCCAAAAAAAGGGCCAGAAACCCAAAACCCCTTAAAAAAAAAAAAAACGCAACCACGCAAAAAAAATTTCTTTTTAAAACTTTAAACTACAGTGCCCCGGGGCCCTACGCCAGGGCTGATCGGGAACACGACGTCCACTTTATAAAACTTTTAAACGGGGACAGGCGCCAAGTTGCCCCCCCAGAGCTGCACGCGAGGCCCCTAAGAAAAGCCCACATGAAGCCACACCCTTTTGGGAATGGGCTCGAATCTTAATCGGGCAAGTTTCCCCCCCAAAACGGAAAACTTCCAAAAAAACTGACCGGATCCAAGGCTAAGAACCTTGGGGGGCCTTGCCCACGCCGACGCCTCGGAACACAAAAAGGGAGTCCTCTTACGAAAACCCTTATAATAATAGATAAACTTCAAGGCTCGCACAAAAACCAATTGTGAAAAACTGCTCTTTCGCATTTTTTACCCGGGCAAGTAAGGGGAACAAAATTTCCCCGGTTAATAAATTTGGGGAAAAAAATTTGGGGAAAAATCACCCCGTTGCGAAGCCTACACGATCCAAAAAACTCCAAAAGGAGGCGACAAGAAAAAAAGCTGCTAACTAAAAAATCTTCTAAAAAGGGGGGACCGCACTGGGAAAGGCCCCTTCCAAAAAAAAAAAAAGGTAGCAAAAAGGCTCAAAAGGTTTTGCTGAAACCTCCAAAAAAAAGGTTACCGAAAAGGGAACAGGTGCCTTCCCGGGGGGAAAAACTTACATTTTTAAAGCAAAAAGGGAAAACACTCCCTACGGAGGCAATAGCCTCCGGAAAATGAAAGCAGAAATGACCTTTTCAGGGGGCAAAATGCCAACCCTTTTTAACCCATGCTGAGAAAAGAAAAAAATTTGGGGAAGGGGAAAATTTTTCGGGCCCCCTGAAGATCCCGAACACCCAAAAGAATTTTCCCCCAATTTTGGGGAAAAACCTAGTAGTGGGGCTTCTGGCAGCTCGAAAGTAGCAATGACCTCGGGAAAACCCTGGGGGCAACTTTTTGGTCTCAAAGCAACCTCAAAGCAGAAAAAAAAACCCGATGACAAAGGGCCCCCCAGTCAAAATCCGGTCGAAGGGAAGTGAAAGGAGGTCCGCCAACGCGAATTTTATTTGGGGGAAAACCACATCCTTTGGCCAATCTGGACTATCAAAAGCTGGGATTCTCTCTAGTTGACCGCCATACAAGGGGGTAAGGATTCGGGGGGAATACATAGATTACTCAAACGGGCCCATGGCACAACATCCCCCGGGGCCTCTTTTTCGCAAAGACCCCCATGGCCTGGGCTCCTTGCCCCCCTTTTGATATACGCACGGCCCCCATTGTCTGTCTGCAGGGGGGGCCCCCCCGCTCAAAGGGCCGTCCATTTTTGGAGGAAAGGAAAATCGCCCTCTTTTTCCCTTTGATGGGGAAAAAAAACTCTTTCCCATGACCATACCCCGAACCAGAGTTTTTTTTCCAAACACCCCCCCCCCCCGTAGGCTGGCATCGTGGTTATGCCCCACCCTTTGGGGAAAAGGGGCTTCCCCGGGAAAAAGCCCCGGACAACCCCCCATCCAGGGAAACCCCACCACGAAAAATGGTGCACGCAATCACGTTTTGGGCCGTTTCCCCTCGCCGGGTGAATTTTTTGGGGACCCCCGGAATGAAAGGGCAAAAGGAATTGCCCCCGGGGCCCACCATTAGCCCCCAAAACGCATACACTTCGGGGACATTTTGTCGAGTTTTTATAACTGACATCCCCCGAAGACATGACTTTTTTTTCTGGGGTAGGAAACTATCCCCCAATTGTGTGAGATGCATCCCCAAAAAGAATTGCCCGCGCGGTTTCCGAGACGACTTTCCCCTTGACCACCAACCAAGTCCTTCAAAGCTGAAGAGACAAAAGCCGCCGTCATGCCCCCTCCTCCCCGGAAACCCGACAAAATCGCCAGGGGAAAGGGAAAAATCGTAATCCTTTTCTTGAAGGATTGCCTGAAGCGCCAGAATTTTTGTAAAAAATTGGGGGGAGGTAAGCCGAAAGGCAGGCCCCCAAAAGGTAGTGACCTGACCTATGGCAAAACGAAGAAACGCTGATAGCCCCTTCCCCTGGGAACATGCAAATAGGCGTGCGAAGTCCCTTGACACCCCAAAAAAAGTTCTCGAAGACTCACAACGGGCGAATGATCCATGGGGGAAACTCCGGGTGTGAACAGCCCATTTAATCGTTTGAATCCAAAATCGGGGGGAAAATTTTTTTTTCCTTTTTGGAACCAAAAAAAAGGTTGGAAAAAACCTTTCCCCCTCTGACGGAACCCAAAATTCTACACCCCTTTTTAGGAGAAAAATTCGACCTCCGCTGTAAGCGACAAAAACTTGGGGGCCGACGGAAGCAGCTGGCCAAAAGTGTTGGGGTCAAGAAAAAAACTATAAATCCTGCCGACACACCCCGTTCCCGGAATCTGGAACGCGAGACATCCAAGTCCCTTTAACTGAAGCAGCGCCCCCCCCCCCCGAGACCCTCGAGTGGGCCCCGGCGTCGTCTACTTGGGGGGTTTCTTGTAATTTTCCCCTTTCCTACGGAAATTGCTTCCAGGGTGAAAACTTTTTGGAGGCCTTTTTTCCCAGAAAAAAGAACGACCCGACCCCCACGGGATGACCGAATCGACCTGGCCCCCCAAAAACCCCCGACCGCAAAACCCGGGTTGCTGACCCCCAAGCCAGGCCCTACCGGGGTAATGCTTTTCCTTCGCTTTGCCTTGGAAATCCCGTGAGGTCAGATCCAAAAAAAGGGGCCCCCTTTGAAAAATAAGGCCAATAAACCTGTTTGAACTGCGTCCCCGCCCCTTCCCCAGCCATAAACTCTTTGACGTGACCGCTGTACTTCGCTTGGCCAGAAGGGTGCCGATCCAAAACCCCACAAATATAACAGGCTGCAGTTTCTAACCATTCGCAAATTTCCTGTATATCAGATAACGGAGATCCATTCTGCAACGCCGTCTTTAGACGGGCCAACCAGCCTAGAGAAGCTCTAGAAGCAAACATGGATGCTAGCACCGCTCGGAATCCATGACCCGCGGCCTCATAGTTTGATTTTGCCGCCATCTCCGTTTTTCTGTCCAGCGGCTCCTGCAAACTCGCCTTCCCTTTAACAGGGAGTAATGAGGATTTACTAAGCTGGGATAAAGAAACATCCAGTTCAGGAGAAGGAGTCCAATTATCCTTTAACTCCGCAGAGCATGGATAAAGTGCATCAAAGAAACGCGTTCGTGAAAACGCTTATCTGGACACAGACGTTCCTCCTCTATTATACTATTAAGCTCATCCAGAGCTGGCAATGTTGTACGCGAAGTACGGTACTCCTGGAACATACGTGCTGATTACCAGGACGACTAGTTACCACCTCCGGTAACTGTAAAACCTCTCTCATGGCTTCAATCAATGCTCCGTACGTTTCGCAGAGAAGAACGCCCCTGCCGTTCGTCCTCATCTGAATCGGATTCTCTCCATCCGAACTTAAAGGGGAACCCTGTCCACCATCCAAATCAGATACGTCTGACTCGCTTCGTGTAGAGGCGGTAACGGCCTGCGTCGCTTCCTATCCTGAGAGGATTTAGCTGACCATATTGACCTAAAAGGTCAGACAAGTTGTTAAGCGAGCGAGCGATATCATCCAATTTTGCACCACTGTCGACAGCAGCGCTAGACGCTGTTGAGGTCTGCGTATCAGATTGCCGCAGTGGCACTGGGACATGGTCCGCGGCTTCTGAACTCTGTTCAGACATGTCTCACCTGTATGAGCAGGTCAAAGCGGTAATACCAGTAAAAAATGTGTTTTTTTTTTTAAAATAAATCACTGAAGGGTTAAGCTCTTTCACAGGTAGAGCTACCCCAGCGGTATTACAGTAAAAACGCTGGCAGAAATAACCCTCAGAAGGGTTAATGTCGCAGACTCCCCACAATAATATTGTGTGAGCCCCAGCAAATATCCAGGTCTCTAATGAGACTGCAGCTGCAGGATAGCGATCTCTGCGCTGCGGGGTGAGGGATCAGCACTCACCCAGCTGGCGTGGTGTCTATGATGAGAGGAGCGGTCTGAGGAGCCAGGAGCCTTTGGTAATGGCCGCCGCAGTGAGGGAGTCGGAAGAGAAGCATCAGAGCGCGCGTCTTCCTGCACAAAAGACCGGGAAGCGTTAGGCCACGCCCCCCGCCAGCTCAAATATTGAGCGCGAACTCCCTCGCTCCTGCTCCCTCTCTGTCCTGCAGGTATCTGCCTGCAGACAAAAGTTCACCACCTTTACATGTAACGGCGCTGTCACCGCAGCACTGAAGCATACTGATATACAAGTAATAGCGCTGTCACCTCAGACGCTAAAGCACTCACACATTATTAATAAAAATTTTGTGGAGTACTCACCAGCTTAGCGCCACAGGACCCCTCAGGATTTGTGGCGCTTGTGCCCATGCTTCCCCCCAGGCGAGGAACGCAGTGACCCCACGTGTGGTTTGCGTCCCCGCCAGGGAAGCTCTCATCCCCCAGGGCCGGCAAGATTCTGCAGGACCCCTAATGTAGATACAGATCCGCCAAGGGAGAGGTTGGGGTACAGCAGCGCTGAAACCCCTGAGACCTCTAGACCACATCTGGTGATCCAAGTCTCTTTCCGAAATAAAATAATAAAATCTTCTGAGGAGCTGCATTAGCAGCGACTATCCTCTGAGACCTCAAATCTTAGACTGAAGGAGCTGAGTAGGAGGAGCCCAGCTGGAGGAGCCAGCCAGTCAACACGCTTTTGATCTGAGGTGTCATCCTGATCTGGGGCTCCGCCTACCCATCAGTAATGAATACTGTGGCTCTCTTCCTTCCATCTGCAGCTGAAAGGTGTTAAATACTCTGTGCTGCTGGTAGGCTGCCAGGGGCTTGTTGTAAATTTTGGTAAGAACATTGTCCCCCTTTTTACAACTCCTATTAGTTCAGCCTTCCTCAGTCCTGGCTGCCGGTTGGGGATGGTTCTGAATTTGAGGTGTGATCCACCTGAACTTGAGTTTTACAAAAGCCTGATACAGCAGGAGACACCGGCATGCGGCTCTCGTCTCCGGCGTCTGCTCCGCTCTCAGTTTGGTGACTCCTCTGCCTTGAGAGACAGTTTGGTTATTAAGGACAAGCTCCCTGACAACAATTGTTACAATGTAACTCTCTCAGTACACAGCTGATGACATCACATGAAAGGCTGACCACAGGCTGCACCTCTGTCTATGGGGGGCAGACACTCACCAGGGACAGCAGCTTATTTACAGAGATCATCGAGGGTCTCCGGGGACGACCACAGGCTGCACCTCTGTCTATGGGGGGGGCGCAGACCCCTCACCAGGGACAGCAGCTTATTCACAGGGATCATCGAGGGTCTCTGGGGGCGACCACAGGCTGCACCTCTGTCTCTATGGGGCGCAGACACTCACCAGGGACAGCAGCTTATTCACAGGGATCATCGAGGGTCTCTGGGGCGACCACAGGCTGCACCTCTGTCTCTGTGGGGCGCAGACACTCACCAGGGACAGCAGCTTATTCACAAGGATCATCAAGGGTCTCTGGGGGCGACCACAGGCTGCACCTCTGTCTATGGGGGGCAGACACTCACCAGGGACAGCAGCTTATTCACAGGAATCATCGAGGGTCTCAGGGCGATTACAGGCTGCACCTCTGTCTATGGGGGGCAGACACTCACCATGGACAGCAGCTTATTTACAGGGATCATCGAGGGTCTCAGGGCGATTACAGGCTGCACCTCTGTCTATGGGGGGCAGACACTCACCATGGACAGCAGCTTATTTACAGGGATCATCGAGGTTCTCAGGGGCGATACAGGCTGCACCTCTGTCTATGGGGGCAGACACTCACCATGGACAGCAGTTTATTTACAGGGATCATCAAGGTTCTCTGGGGGCGACCACAGGCTGCACCTCTGTCTCGTGGGGCGCAGACACTCACCAGGGACAGCAGCTTATTCACAGGGATCATCAGGGTCTCTGGGGGCGATCACAGGCTGCACCTCTGTCTATGGGGGGCAGACACTCAACCAGGGACAGCAGCTTATTCACAGGGATCATCGAGGGTCTCAGGGCGATTACAGGCTGCACCTCTGTCTATGGGGGGCAGACACGAACCAGGGACAGCAGCTTATTTACAGGGATCATCGAGGGTCTCAGGGCGACCACAGGCTGCACCTCTGTCTATGGGGGGCAGACACTCACCAGGGACAGCAGCTTATTCACAGGGATCATCGAGGGTCTCAGGGGCGATACAGGCTGCACCTCTGTCTATGGGGGGGCAGACACGAACCAGGGACAGCAGCTTATTTACAGGGATCATCGAGGGTCTCTGGGGCGACCACAGGCTGCACCTCTGTCTATGGGGGGCAGACACTCACCAGGGACAGCAGCTTATTCACAGGGATCATCGAGGGTCTCAGGGCGATTACAGGCTGCACCTCTGTCTATGGGGGGCAGTCACACCGGGACAGCAGCTTATTCACAGGGATCATCGAGGGTCTCAGGGCGATACAGGCTGCACCTCTGTCTATGGGGGGCAGACACTCACCAGGGACAGCAGCTTATTTACAGGGATCATCAGGGTCTCTGGGGGCGACCACAGGCTGCACCTCTGTCTATGGGGGGCAGACACTCACCAGGGACAGCTTATTTCACAGGGATCATCTAGGGTCTCTGGGGCGACCACAGGCTGCACCTCTGTCTATGGGGTGCAGACACTCACCAGGGACAGCGGCTTATTTACAGGGATCATCGAGGGTCTCAGGGCGATTACAGGCTGCACCTCTGTCTATGGGGGGCAGACACTCACCATGGACAGCAGCTTATTTACAGGGATCATCGAGGGTCTCAGGGCGATTACAGGCTGCACCTCTGTCTATGGGGGGGCAGACACCACCAGGGACAGCAGCTTATTCACAGGGATCATCGAGGGTCTCTGGGGGCGACCACAGGCTGCACCTCTGTCTATGGGGGGCAGACACTCACCAGGGACAGCAGCTTATTCACAGGGATCATCGAGGGTCTCTGGGCGACCACAGGCTGCACCTCTGTCTATGGGGTGCAGACATTCACCAGGGACAGCGCTTATTTACAGGGATCATCGAGGGTCTCAGGGCGATTACAGGCTGCACCTCTGTCTATGGGGGGCAGACACCACCAGGGACAGCAGCTTATTACAGGGATCATCGAGGGTCTCGGGCGATCCACAGGCTGCACCTCTGTCTATGGGGGGCAGACACTCACCAGGGACAGCAGCTTATTCACAGGGATCATCGAGGGTCTCAGGGCGATTACAGGCTGCACCTCTGTCTATGGGGGGGCAGACACTCACCAGGGACAGCAGCTTATTCACAGGGATCATCGAGGGTCTCGGGGCGACACAGGCTGCACTTCTGTCTGTGGGGGGCAGACACTCACCAGGGACAGCAGCTTATTCACAGGGATCATCGAGGGTCTCAGGGCGATTACAGGCTGCACCTCTGTCTATGGGGGGCAGACACGCACCAGGACAGCAGCTTATTTACAGGGATCATCGAGGGTCTCAGGGCGATTACAGGCTGCACCTCTGTCTATGGGGGGCAGACACTCACCATGGACAGCAGCTTATTTACAGGGATCATCGAGGGTCTCAGGGCGATTACAGCTGCACCTCTGTCTATATAGGGGCAGTCACCGGGACAGCAGCTTATTCACAGGGATCATCGAGGGTCTCAGGGCGATTACAAGCTGCACCTCTGTCTATGGGGGGCAGACACTCACCAGGGACAGCAGCTTATTCACAGGGATCATCGAGGGTCTCAGGGCGATTACAAGCTGCACCTCTGTCTATGGGGGGCAGACAGTCACCGGGGACAGCAGCTTATTTACAGGGATCATCGAGGGTCTCTGGGGGCGACCACAGGCTGCACCTCTGTCTATGGGGGGCAGACACCAGGGACAGCAGCTTATTTACAGGGATCATCGAGGGTCTCAGGGACGACCACAGGCTGCACCTCTGTCCATGTGGGGCGCAGACACTCACCAGGGACAGCAGCTTATTCACAGGGATCATCGAGGGTCTCTGGGGACGACCACAGGCTGCACCTCTGTCTATGGGGGGCAGACACTAACTATGGACAGCAGCTTATTTACAGGGATCATCGAGGGTCTCAGGGCGATTACAGGCTGCACCTCTGTCTATGGGGGAGCAGACAGTCACCGGGGACAGCAGCTTATTTACAGGGATCATCAAGGGTCTCGGGCGATTACAGGCTGCACCTCTGTCTATATAGGGGGCAGACACTCACCAGGGACAGCAGCTTATTCACAGGGACCATCGAGGGTCTCAGGGGCCGGAGACTTTCACAGAATTCTGCACGTCCTCCGGGATGACGAACGACTCATTGTACCAGATCTCAAACTCTAAGACAAGATGGTATAACGTTACTAATTGGCCCCGAGACGGCAATATTCCATCACCAATTCTCCACTGTCCCCCGTTAGCCCTCATACATATTACAGGAGCACGTGTGTCCAAAGAGACAACACAGCGACGATCACCAAAATCCACCTCCCTCCCACAAGACTAGTGTCCTGTGCTTGCCGTGCTATCAACTATGATCATGGATTCCGGCTTTCTAATATCGGACACTAGAGACGAAGACAAACACATCGTCCTCCTGAGAGGCTGGGTTATCTCTCCCCGATACTTTACACTACAGCGCCTCTTGTTCTACACGGGAGGAAGATTTTATACAAGCACGGGCAGAAGACTAAACACTCCGAGAGAAATAAATCGGGAAACTGCTGAACATAGACAAGGAGGTGGAGCCTCAATGTCCTGTACTATATATAGGGCAGCACGGTGGCTCAGTGGTTAGCACTGTACTATATATAGTGCAGCACGGTGGCTCAGTGGTTAGCACTGTACTATATATAGTGCAGCACAGTGGCTCAGTGGTTAGCACTGTACTATATATAGGGCAGCACGGTGGCTCATTTGTTAGCACTATACTATAGTGCAGCACAGTGGCTCAGTGGTTAGCACTATACTATATATAGTGCATCACAGTATCTCAGTGGTTAGCACTGTACTATATATAGAGCAGCCCGGTGGCTCAGTGGTTAGCATTGTACTATCTATAGGGCAGCACTGTGGCTCAGTGGTCAGCACTGTACTATATATAGTGCAGCACAGTGGCTCAGTGGTTAGCACTGCACTATATATAGGGCAGCATGGTGGCTCAGTGGTTAGCACTGTACTATATATAGTGCAGCACGGTGGCTCAGTGGTTAGCACTGTACTATATATAGGGCAGCACGGTGGCTCAGTGGTTAGCACTGTACTATATATAGGGCAGCACGGTGACTCAGTGGTTAGCACTGTACTATATATAGGGCAGCACTGTGGCTCAGTGGTTAGCACTGTACTATATATAGGGCAGCACGGTGACTCAGTGGTTAGCACTGTTGTTTTGCAGCATTGGGGTCCTGGGTTGAAGTCCCATCAAGGACATCTGTGAAGAGTTTGTATGTTCTCCCCGTGTTTTCCTGGGTTTCCTCCCACACTCCAAAGCCTGATGGGGAATGTAGATTGTGAGCCCCGATGGGGACAGCGATGATGATGTCTGTAAATTAATGGCGCTATATAGGTGTCATAAATAATGCATCTGACCCTAGATGGAATCGATGGTCCACCATAGTCCATCACAGGGACGGGGTGCACAGCCGAGTCTTACTGAACAGGCAGCAGATTTCACAGCACTCAGGTCCTGATGCCACAGACAAATCCTTTATTCACTAGGTCACATGAGTCCGGGGTCCACCGCTCACCTGTTAGCAGCCGCTGCCGGCACTGATCCACCAGCTTCTGGCAGTACTGCACCTCAGCCTTCAGATCCTGCAGCTCGTCATAGTCTGCCCGGTACTGCTTCTTCAGGTCCTTGAGTCTGCAGATCCAAGCGAACTCCTGCTCATCAATGATCACCTGCCCCTCATCACTGATGTACGCACCTAAGGGGAGACACGAGGGGGCTACACACCGTACACAAGGGGTCACTGCATGTGACGCTGGGCACAGCACCCAGATGAGTGATGTAAAGACAGTGACTGCACCAGCAGAATAGTGAGTGCAGCTCTGGAGTATAATACAGGATATAACTCAGGATCAGTAATGTAATGTATGTACACAGTAACTGCACCAGCAGAATAGTGAGTGCAGCTCTGGAGTATAATACAGGATGTAACTCAAGATCAGTAATGTAATCTATGTACACAGTGACTGCACCAGCAGAATAGTGAGTGCAGCTCTGGAGTATAATACAGGATGTAACTCAGGATCAGTAATGTAATGTATGTACACAGTGACTGCACCAGCAGAATAGTGAGTGCAGCTCTAGTGTATAATACAGGATGTAACTCAGGATCAGTAATGTAATGTATGTACACAGTGACTGTACCAGCAGAATAGTGAGTGCAGCTCTGGAGTATAATACAGGATGTAACTCAGGATCAGTAATGTAATGTATGTACACAGTGACTGCACCAGCAGAATAGTGAGTGCAGCTCTGGAGTATAATACAGGATGTAACTCGGATCAGTAATGTAATGTATGTACACAGGACGTACCAGCAGAATAGTGAGAGCAACTCTGGGTATAATACAGGATGTAACTCAGGATCAGTAATGTAATGTATGTACACAGTGACTGCACCAGCAGAATAGTGAGTGCAGCTCTGGAGTATAATACAGGATGTAACTCAGGATCAGTAATGTAATGTATGTACACAGTGACTGCACCAGCAGAATAGTGAGTGCAGCTCTGGAGTATAAACAGGATGTAACTCAGGATCAGTAATGTAATGTATGTACACAGTGACTGCACCAGCAGAATAGTGAGTGCAGCTCTGGGTATAACACAGGATGTAACTCAGGATCAGTAATGTAAGGTATGTACACAGTGACTGCACCAGCAGAATAGTGAGTGCAGCTGTGGAGTATAATACAGGATGTAACTCAGGATCAGTAATGTAATGTATGTACACAGTGACTGCACCAGCAGAATAGTGAGTGCAGCTCTAGGGGTATAATACAGGATGTAACTCAGGATCAGTAATGTAATGTATGTACACAGTGACTGCACCAGCAGAATAGTGAGTGCAGCTCTGGAGTATAATACAGGATGTAACTCAGGATCAGTAATGTAATGGGATGTACACAGTGACTGCACCAGCAGAATAGTGAGTGCAGCTCTGGAGTATAATACAGGATGTAACTCAGGATCAGTAATGTAATTATGTACACAGTGACTGCACCAGCAGAATAGTGAGTGCAGCTCTGGAGTATAATACAGGATGTAACTCAGGATCAGTAATGTAATGTATGTACACAGTGACTGCACCAGCAGAATAGTGAGTGCAGCTCTGGAGTATAATACAGGATGTAACTCAGGATCAGTAATGTAATGTATGTACACAGTGACTGCACCAGCAGAATAGTGAGTGCAGCTCTGGGTATAAACAGGATGTAACTCAGGATCAGTAATGTAATTATGTACACAGTGACTGCACCAGCAGAATAGTGAGTGCAGCTTGGGTATAAACAGGATGTAACTCAGGATCAGTAATGTAATGTATGTACACAGTGACTGCACCAGCAGAATAGTGAGTGCAGCTTGGAGTATAATACAGGAGTAACTCAGGATCAGTAATGTAATGTATGTACACAGTGACTGCACCAGCAGAATAGTGAGTGCAGCTCTGGGTATAAACAGGATGTAACTCGGATCAGTAATGTAATGTATGTACACAGTGACTGCACCAGCAGAATAGTGAGTGCAGCTTGGAGTATAATACAGGATGTAACTCAGGATCAGTATTGTAATGTATGTACACAGTGACTGCACCAGCAGAATAGTGAGTGCAGCTCTGGGTATAATACAGGAGTAACTCAGGATCAGTAATTAATGTATGTACACAGTGACTGCACCAGCAGAATAGTGAGTGCAGCTCTGGAGTATAATACAGGATGTAACTCGGATCAGTATAATGTATGTACACAGTGACTGCTACCAGCAGAATAGTGAGTGCAGCTCTGGAGTATATACAGGATGTAACTCAGGATCAGTATAATGTATGTACACAGTGACTGCACCAGCAGAATAGTGAGTGCAGCTCTGGAGTATAATACAGGATGTAACTCAGGATCAGTAATGTTGTACACAGTGACTGCACCAGCAGAATAGTGAGTGCAGCTCTGAGTATAATACAGGATGTAACTCAGGATCAGTGAATGTTGTACACAGTGACTGCACCAGCAGAATAGTGAATGCAGCTCTGGGTATAATACAGGATGTAACTCAGGATCAGTAATGTTGTAGTACACAGTGACTGCACCAGCAGAATAGTGAGTGCAGCTCTGGAGTATAATACAGGATGTAACTCAGGATCAGTAATGTATGTGTACACAGTGACTGCACCAGCAGAATAGTGAGTGCAGCTCTGGAGTATAATACAGGATGTAACTCAGGATCAGTGATGTGTGTACACAGTGACTGCACCAGCAGAATAGTGAATGCAGCTCTGGAGTATAATACAGGATGTAACTCAGGATCAGTAATGTAATGTATGTACACAGTGACTGCACCAGCAGAATAGTGAGTGCAGCTCTGGAGTATAATACAGGATGTAACTCAGGATCAGTAATGTAATGTATGTACACAGTGACTGCACCAGCAGAATAGTGAGTGCAGCTCTGGAGTATAATACAGGATGTAACTCATGATCAGTATGTATGTTGTACACAGTGACTGCACCAGAGAATAGTGAGTGCAGCTCTGGAGTATAATACAGGATGTAACTCAGGTCAGTAATGTAATGTATGTACACAGTGACTGCACCAGCAGAATAGTGAGTGCAGCTCTGGAGTATAATACAGGATGTAACTCAGGATCAGTGATGTTGTACACAGTGACTGCACCAGCAGAATAGTGAATGCAGCTCTGGAGTATAATACAGGATGTAACTCAGGATCAGTAATGTAATGTATGTACACAGTGACTGCACCAGCAGAATAGTGAGTGCAGCTCTGGAGTATAATACAGGATGTAACTCAGGATCAGTAATGTAATGTATGTACACAGTGACTGCACCAGCAGAATAGTGAGTGCAGCTCTGGAGTATAATACAGGATGTAACTCATGATCAGTAATGTAATGTATGTACACAGTGACTGCACCAGTAGAATAGTGAGTGCAGCTCTGGAGTATAATACAGGATGTAACTCAGGGTCAGTAATGTAATGCATGTACACAGTGACTGCACCAGCAGAATAGTGAGTGCAGCTCTGGAGTATAATACAGGATGTAACTCAGGGTCAGTAATGTAATGTATGTACACAGTGACTGCACCAGCAGAATAGTGAGTGCAGCTCTGGGGTATAATACAGGAGGTAACTCAGGATCAGTAATGTAATGTATGTACACAGTGACTGCACCAGCAGAATAGTGAGTGCAGCTCTGGAGTATAATACAGGATGTAACTCAGGATAGTAATGTATGTACACAGTGACTGCACCAGCAGAATAGTGAGTGCAGCTCTGGAGTATAATACAGGAGGTAACTCAGGATCAGTAATGTATGTACACAGTGACTGCACCAGCAGAATAGTGAGTGCAGCTCTGGAGTATAATACAGGATGTAACTCAGGATCAGTAATGTGTGTACACAGTGACTGCACCAGCAGAATAGTGAGTGCAGCTCTGGAGTATAATACAGGATGTAACTCAGGATCAGTAATGTGTGTACACAGTGACTGCACCAGCAGAATAGTGAGTGCAGCTCTGGAGTATAATACAGGATGTAACTCAGGATCAGTAATGTAATGTTGTACACAGTGACTGCACCAGCAGAATAGTGAGTGCAGCTCTGGAGTATAATACAGGATGTAACTCAGGATCAGTGAATGTTGTACAGGGTGACTGCACCAGCAGAATAGTGAGTGCAGCTCTGGAGTATAATACAGGATGTAACTCAGGATCAGTGATGTGTGTACACAGTGACTGCACCAGCAGAATAGTGAATGCAGCTCTGGGGTATAATACAGGATGTAACTCAGGATCAGTAATGTAATGTATGTACACAGTGACTGCACCAGCAGAATAGTGAGTGCAGCTCTGGAGTATAATACAGGATGTAACTCAGGGTCAGTAATGTAATGCATGTACACAGTGACTGCACCAGCAGAATAGTGAGTGCAGCTCTGGAGTATAATACAGGATGTAACTCAGGATCTGTAATGTATGTACACAGTGACTGCACCAGCAGAATAGTGAGTGCAGCTCTGGAGTATAATACAGGATGTAACTCAGGATCAGTATGTAATGTATGTACACAGTGACTGCACCAGCAGAATAGTGAGTGCAGCTCTGGAGTATAATACAGGATGTAACTCAGGATCAGTAATGTAATGTATGTACACAGTGACTGCACCAGCAGAATAGTGAGTGCAGCTCTAGGGTATAATACAGGATGTAACTCAGGATCAGTAATGTTATATATTTACACAGTGACTGCACCAGCAGAATAGTGAGTGCAGCTCTGGAGTATAATACAGGATGTAACTTTTGATTAGTAAGACTACAATGACTGGTGCTGGAACCTGTAGTCCTCCGCGAGCTGGGTGATTACCTTGCTTCTCCCTCTCCAGTTTGGCTATGTTGAGGTTCTGGCTCGTGGTGTCGATTTCCTTCTTGATGAGGTTTATCCGCTGAGTGACCTCCTTTAGTTTCCCTCGTTGCTCGGCCAGGGTAGATTTATTCTCCTTGAATATTCGGTTCAGTTCGCCGCCTCTTTCTGCCTTGAAGTCTTCGAATGCTGCAGCTTTGGGTGGAGGAGTCCTGGGGGGACAGCAGAGAATGAGAAATTCTTGCATCTATAAAGTGCCCTGAAAGGGTGAAGATTTACATTTTGAGCACAGGGAGGCAAGTCCAGAATGAGCTACAGAAATATGCAGTGTAAAGTACAGTGTAAGGACAGAAAAGCAACATCAGCCTGTTATGAGTGGATTTCAGACTCTGACAGACAATGAGACCAAGCTGGGGTCACTGATCATCGCCAAGTGAAATAGAGCAGTGCTGCAGTCTAAAGCAGTGTGATAGTCGCTGATGAGACAGAATATGGATTTCCGATCACTTCATACCCCAACAGAGGTGACCGGGACTACGACAGTAGATCTCCACGTTGCACCAGAAGTCTACAGCTGTCATGTACTATGACTCTCATCCACCATACACACGACTCTCACCCGGGTCGGCTGGCCTCCTCTTTTGCTGCCGTCTTGACCGCTGGGTGTCCATAGCTGCGGTTTCCTGCTGCTCCTTGATTGGCGGCTCCTTCACATCCGGCTCTCGGACGGACGGGGATGTCACCGTTTTCGTAGGTGAAGTGGCTTCCAGCTCCTTGGCGGGGGCCGGGCTCACTGCCCTTCTCTGCGACTAGTGGGACTTAATGTAAAGTGAAGAATGTAAGTGCTGGAGGCCGGAGCACAGCATTCATCTACGGACCAACCACGTCATAGACTAAACCACCCCCATACTGCCGCATGGGGGGCAGAAACACCACCAGTGAGCCAAGGTGATGAGATCAGTAGTGGCCCGTCCCCTCCGTGGCTCCCGCACATGTCAGACCTTCCCGAATGCTGACGCCCAGGGCCCGTTACCTCCTCTCACCTGGACGGATCCTTTGATTTCCGGCCCTTGGACTTTTTCGCAGACAAGGAACGGTTCGTCTTGGAAGAAAATGGAGCGACTCCAATGCCAAAGCTGCTCCCGTCCATCTCCCCGACCAGATGTCCGTCTGCCTCCAGCACGCCGGCCTGGAGGAGAAGCACGTGGTAAGGGATGCGGACGGCACCGCGGCACAACAATCCAGACACAGCCATCCTGCAGGAAGCTGGCGGACAACTTCTGCTCCTGACCAGGCAACACAGGTCCAAGGTTTCACCAAGAGAACACCTCAGGGGCCGAAGTCTCCGGGTCGCCATCGCACCGTGCCTTCCAGTGCAGTGCAGCTTCGCTGTTATGGAGGTGGGGGGGATTCTTAGCCCCCACTGAGGAGCATCAAGTTCAGTGAGTCAACCCAAACCCCTTTAAGGGTTATGGCATCTCCACACAATATGAGTCCAAAGCTACATATGGCGGTCATATAGGTTTTCTTACTGCTCTGGCTGCCATATTAAACAGGCCAACCCGTTATTAAATACTACACCCTTATACTTACCCCCCCACACCTGCACCGGCGCCACCAGTCTTGTCACTAGGTCTATCGGCCCTTGTGTGACATTGTCATGTTATAGAGGCGCTGCAGCCAATCAGCGGATGCTAATGGGCAACTTCGCTTGCGCTTCCGTGGGATGAAACGAACGTGGATGAGAAATGTGAGCGCTGCAGCCCATTAGCCTCCAGTGATTAGCTGCAGCGCTTACATGACATAAGGTCACACGACATTGCTGGTTTGGGAGGGGAGTATAAAGTTTTCTTCTTTTACTCGGGATAGGAGGGGGTGTAGTGGTGGATAACCCCTTTAAGTCGTTGCCCTATGCGACTGCATCACCCGTGCAGCCAATGGCACAATACAGCGAGTTCCTCTATGATCAGATCACTTAGATCACGACTAACCAATGAGATCGGAGTAATCTCAGATCTAGGCATTTGTGTGGGCGGCAGGCTGTCAGTCCGCGGTCGTGCGCACATCATCACTGTGCTGGTGATTAACACCAGGCTCATCGCTATCAATGTCAGGCACAGGTCATCATGTATAAGAGAGGGTAAGCCGTTGCTTTACACTGCAGCTGCACTCTCCAGACCAGGCTAGATGCTCAGAATACCCAGTATTAGTGGGGGATGTCTGATCGGCCCGACCCCGTCACTCACCTTCTGTGCGGCAGCGATGGCCGTGTAGTCGCTCTTATCAATCATGGTGTATTTCTCCCTCAGCCGCGACTCCACCGCCTGCTCCTGTTGGCTGAAGCACAGTGAGCGGATCAGTCCCCGACCCTCCGTGTCTACGCTCCAGCGTCCCCCAAAAAGACGGATTTTGGTAAGAACTTACCTGTAAAATCCTTTTCAGCGAAGGAAGGAAAGGAGACACACTAGTAATGACTAGTGGGTAGGCGGAGCCCAGATAGGATTGACACCTCAGATTAAAAAGAGTGTTGACCGGCCCCTCCAGCTCGGGCTCCTCCTACTCCTGCTTCTTCAGTCGTACAAAAGCTTAAGGAAGAGCAAATATCACCAGCGGAGCAACATAACCCCTTCTGAAGGACTTCAGAGAAAAAGCAAGAATACAGGTTATGCATGCATGTAGGCAAAAAACCACACAGTTCCAGGTACTACTCACTGGACCTGACCACCGCGATGAGCTGGCAATGCTGGAAAGGAGCCGTAGCGCGTCAACCTCAGTCCAGATAATCGCTATCAGAAGAGGGTCACGCCGCAACTGAAAACACATCAACACACTTCTGCCATGGGCGGGTGCTGTGTCTCCTTTCCTTCCTTCGCTGAAAAGGATTTTACAGGTAAGTTCTTACCAAAATCCGTCTTTCAGCAGCAGAATGGAAGGAAAGGAGACACACTAGTAATGACTAGTGGGACGTCCCAAAGCAGTCCAAAAATTAAGGGTGGGAATATAACCAAGAAAAAACAGGCAGAATCCCAACAACCTTGGTAAATGCGCAACAGGCGCCAAATACAAGTTAACTAGAACTTTACACTACAGCCGCCTGTAGGACCCTGCGTCCTAAGGCCGCATCAGCGGAAGCACTGACGTCCACCTAATAAAACTTTGTAAACGTGTGGACGGAGCGCCAAGTCGCCGCTCGGCAGAGCTGAGCTGCCGAAGCCCCTTGATGAAAGGCCCACGATGAGGCCACAGCCCTCGTGGAATGAGCACGAATCTTAATCGGGCAAGGTTCGCCTTTAAGTCGGTAAGCTTCCAAAATGGCTGACCGAATCCAACGAGCTATAGAGTCCTTGGAAGCTCGTTGACCACGTCGACGACCTGCTGGAATCACAAACAAGGAGTCTGACTTCCTAAAACCTTGAGTAACAGACAAATAGAACTTCAAGGCCCGCACTAAATCCAATGTGTGCAAAACCCGTTCCTTTGCATTCCTCGGGCCCGGGCAAAGTGAAGGCAAAACAATATCCTGGTTAACATGGAATTGCGACACTACCTTAGGTAGAAAGTCGCCCCGTGTGCGAAGCACTACTCGATCCGGGTAAAATTCCAGGAAAGGAGGCGAGCAAGAAAGAGCCGCCAACTCAGAAACCCTTCTCAAAGAAGTGACTGCGACTAGGAAGGCAACCTTCCAAGAAAGCAAAGAAAGGTTAGCAGAATCCATTGGCTCAAAAGGCCCATGCTGAAGAGCCTACAGGACAAGGTTGAGCCGCCAAGGAGACACAGGTGCCTTCCGCGGCGGAAACTGATGGGTTACCCCGCGAAAAAAGGAGCGCACGTCCCTACGCGAGGTGATAACTTTCCGGAACAACAGGGACAGGGCAGAAACCTGACCCCTCAGGGTGCTAACTGCCAAACCCTTGTCCAGCCCGTACTGTAGAAAAGCCAACAGATTGGGAATGGAAAAAATCCTCGGGTTCCCTGAAGAACCCAAACACCACGAGAAGAAGGCTTCCCAGGTCTTGTGGTAAATTCTAGTAGTAGCCGGACCTCTGGCAGCTCGCAGAGTGGCAATGACTTCGGCTGAAAAACCTCTACGGGTCAGTATTTCGGTCTCAAGAGCCACGCCGTCAAACGCAGAGACTTCAAGTCCGGATGACGGATAGGACCCTGGGTTAACAGGTCCGGGCGAAGAGGAAGTGGAAATGGCGGTGCTGCCAAAAGCGACACCAGTGTCGAGAACCACGTCCTCCTTGGCCAATCTGGGGCTATCAACATAGCCGGGATTCTCTCCAGTCTGATCCGACGCAGCACCAGAGGAAGTAAGGATATCGGGGAAACACATAGATTAGCTCGAATCGGTCCCACGGGCCACCAGAGCATCCACCGCCACAGCCTTCGGGTCCGTTGTACCTGGACATGAAGGTCGGCAACTTGGCATTGGACCTGGATGCCATCAAATCCACTTGGGGAACTCCCCAAAGGGAGCACAGCAGTGCAAAGATCTCCGGTTGAAGACTCCATTCTCCGGGATCCATCTTCTCTCGACTGAGGAAGTCCGCCGTGGTATTCTGAACTCCTGGAATGTGAATCGCAGAGATGGCTGGTACTCTGTCCTCGGCCCAATTCAGGATCCGAGACACTTCCACCATGAGCCTGGAACTCCTCGTCCCGCCTTGGTGGTTGATATACGCGACCGCCGTTGCGTTGTCTGTCTGCACTCGGACTGGTAGACCGCTCAAAGGGACCGTCCAGTGTTGGAGGCAAAGGAAAATTGCCCTCAATTCCAAGATGTTGATCGGTAGAACAGACTCTTCCGATGACCATACTCCCTGAACCCAGAGATCGTTCCAGACACCCCCCCAGCCCGTCAGGCTGGCATCGGTGGTTATGACTGACCACCTCGGAGGAAGGAAAGACTTCCCCAGTGATAACGTTCCTGGACGTGACCACCAACTTAGGGACTCTCGCACCCTGCGAGAGATGAGGATACTGCGATCCAGTGCAATCTGCGATCGATCCCAATGACTCAGAATGAGCCTTTGGAGGCTCTGGAATGAAACTGGGCAAACGGAAGTGCTTCCATGGAAGCCACCATCAGACCTAAAAGGCGCATACACTTCCGAAGGGACATTGCTGTCGAAGACTTCATAGTCTGTACATGTCGAAGGAGACATGCCTGCTTGTCTGGAGGTAGGGACACCACTGCCCATACCGTGTCGAAATGCATCCCCAAAAACAGGATTGACTGCGACGTTCCAGAGACGACTTCTCCCAATTGACCAGCCACCCGAAGTCCTCCAGGAGCTGAAGGGATAGATTGCGAGCCGTCACCGCCTTCTCCTTTGAGGACGCCACAATCAAAAGGTCGTCCAGATAGGGAATAATCGTGACTCCCTGTCTTCGAAGAATTGCCATGAGAGGCGCTAGAATTTTTGTAAAAACTCTGGGCGCTGAAGCCAAGCCGAATGGCAGGGCCACAAATTGGTAATGGTCCTGACCTATGGCAAAACGAAGGAAGCGCTGGTGAGCCCTTCCGACAGGAACATGCAAATAAGCGTCGCGAATGTCGATTGACACCAGAAAGTCGTTCTGCGACAGGGTTGCCACAACGGAGCGAAGTGACTCCATGCGGAATTTTTGGGTGTGGACATGCTGATTCAATCTTTTGAGATCCAGAATAGGACGAAATTTGTCCTCTTTTTTGGGGACCACAAAGAGATTTGAATAAAAACCTTTTCCCCGGTCCTCTGTCGGAACCGGTATTACTACACCCTTCTGCAGAAGGAATTCCACCTCTCGAAGCAGAGCGGTAAATAGCTCGGGCTCTGACGGAATGCGAGACTGGCAAAAACTGTCCGGGGGTCGAGAAGAAAACCTATGAAATAGCCTGCCGACACAACTCGCGTTACCCAGGAATCCGGAACGCGGGAAATCCAATTCGCCTTGAATTGGAGCAGGCGACCCCCCACTCGAGAGCCCTCGAGTGAGGACCTGGCGTCAGTCTGCCTTGGCGGGCTTCTTGTCAGTTTCCCGCTTGTCTTGACGGAAACTTTGTTTCCAAGGGGTGCGGGATTTCTGAGAAGACTTCTTTCCCGAAAAAGAGGGACGATCCGATCCCCAAGAAGACTGACCGGATCGTCCCCTAGACCGAAAATACCGCCGACCATTACCGGCACTAGGTCTGCCAGACGTAGAAGCCATAGCCCTTCGCTGTGGTAAAGCCGCTTCTTTAGCCTTTGCCTTGGCAATCAGCTCTGCTTGTAGGCTAAAGACAGTAAACCCTGCTTGGAAACCGCGTCCATGGTCCACTGTCTAAGCCACAGTGCTCTTCGGACTGTGACCGCTGAGGATTGCGTCCTGGATAATAATGACGCAGTATCCAGACCTGCATCACAGCTATATCGGGCTGCAGTCTCCAAAAATCGAGAAGTCCATCTATCTCGGATAATGGAGATCTATTTTGCAACGCCTTCCGTAAACGGACCAACCAGCACAGGATGGATTTCGCCGCCATCTCCATTTTTCTGTCCAGCGGCTCTTGCAGACTCGCTTTCCCTTTAACCGGAAGCAATGAGGATTTACTAAGCTGGGATAAAGGAACATCCACTTCAGGAGAAGGAATCCAATTATCCGTCAATTCCGTTGAACACGGATATAATGCTTCAAAGAACTGTGTCCCTTGAAAACGTTTATCTGGACACAGACGTTCCTTCTCCACTACCGTATTAAGCTCTTCCAGAGCCGGTAATGCTGACCCCGACTTATGGTACTCCTGGTACATGCGGCCCGACTTACCAGGCCGTGTAGTTACCTCCTCCGGTAACTGTAACGCCTCTCTCATAGCTTCAATTAAAGCCTCTGTTCGGCTCACAAGAGAGAAAGAATGTCCCTGCCGATCCTCCTTATCCGAATCGGATAACTCCCCTTCTGAGTTTGAAGGAGAACCCTGTCCGCATTCCATATCAGATACCTCTGATTCGCTACGCGGAAAAGATGGCACCGGCCTGCGCCGCTTCCTGTCATGAGAGGATCTAGCTGACACCCACTGACCTAAAAGGTCAGACAAGCCATTAATTGACTGAGCGATGGCATCTAATTTGGTATCGCTGTAAATCGCAGAGCTTGATGCCGTCGAAGTCTGCGTATCAGATACTTGCGACTGATCCTGTAGCGGATCTGGCAGATGGTCCGCACCTTCCGGACCCTGAACCGACATGTCAGCAGTAAATGGCAGGTCAAAACCTGTTAGTAACTGGAAACAGTGTGGTTACTAAGCAGACAGAGCAAGTACGCTGAAGGGTTAAAGCTCTTAAAGAAGAGAGTTACCCCAGCTATCTCTCATATATAAATAACCTCCTGCGTTCTGATCCCTACCGGGTAGAACCTGCGGCGGTTATTGCTGAAAGGGTTAACCCTTCATAGGGGTTAATGCCGCCAACTCCCCACAACTCCCTATATAAAATAAAAGGAGTGTGCGAGTCCCAGGTTCTATAAGAGAACGCGACTGCAGATAAACGCTATCTGTCACTTGGAACACAGATAGGTTCTGCGCTGTGGGGTGATGATATTCACTCACCCAGCTGGCCTCGGTGAAAGTATACCTTAACCCCTTAATGTCCACTGACGTGCACAGTCCGTCATGGCAAGGTGCCAGTTCCGGCACCAGGACGGACTTGCACGTCATGCCTTTGATCTACCACACTGAACACTTTAGATCAGTGCCGACAGCTGTCACAGACAGCTGACAGGCACGGCAAGCGGTGCGGGGACCTTTGCCGTCGGTCCCCGCACCACAGCGCTGTGATTGGTCAGTCAATCTGACTGACCAAACACAGCAGCGATCGTGCAGGAGAAGCTGAAATTTCAGCTTCCCCAGCGCGATCAGTGCAGGAGCCGGCGCTGCAGTGGCCAGGCTTCCTGCACTGACAGCCAGGAGCGGAGCCCCCACCGCCCCTGGCTGTTAACCCCCTGACTGCTGCGATCCAGCGCGATCGCAGAGCTCAGGGGGGGAGGCAGAGGGTCGGGAGCTCCCTCTGTCTCAGATCGCGTCCCAGCGATGTAATCGCAGGGCCGATCTCTGCCTTGATGACCGGGGTTGTCATGACAACCTCCGGGTCATTAGCTACGGGAAGCTGCTGTGATCATGTCACAGCAGCTTCCATATAGTTGCAATGCATTGCAATGCTGGGGCATTGCAATGCATTGTAACTGCAATAAAAGTAAAAAAAAGTGAAAGTCCCATAAAGGGACAAGTTGAAAAAAATCATTTTTTTAAAAATTGTAAAAAAAATATTAAAAAATAATTTAAAAAAAATCCCCTAAAAAATACACATTTTTATGTAATAAAAAAAAATAAAAAACAAAAAATACACTGTTAGGTATCGCCATGTCCGTAAAAATCCCATCTATAAAACCATAACCCTAGTTAACCCCTTCAGTGAAAGCCGTAAAAAAAAAAACACAAAAAAGTAGTAAATTATACTTTTTCCAAGCGGTATCATATACCGCTTGGAAAAAGTGCAATAACACGCGATCAAAAAGTCAGATATAAATAATCATGGTACCGCTGAAAACGTCATCTTGTCCCGCAAAAAACAAGCCGCTATACAGCATCATCAGCGAAAAAATAAAAAAGCTATAGCTCGCGGAATAAACTGATGCAAAAATAATTATTTTTTCTCTAAAATTCTTTATTGTGTAAAAACCGCCAAAACATAAAAAAAATATATAAATGAGGTATCGCTGTAATCGTAGTGACCCGAAGAATAAAGCTGCTTTATCAATTTTACCACACGCGGAACGGAGGAAAAAAAAAAAAAAAAAACAATTCCTGAATTGCTGGTTTTTGTTCATTCTGCTTCCACAAAAATCGGAATAGGAAGCGATCAAAAAACGTTATGTGCCCGAATATGGTACCAATAAATACGTCAGCTCGTCCCACAAAAAATAAGCCCACAGATAACTCTGTCGAGCCGAAATATGGAAAAATTATAGCTCTCAAAATACGGCGATGCAAAAATTCTTCAAAAAATTCTTCCAAAAAAAAGCGTCTTTTAGAGTGTGACAGAAGCTAAACATGAAAAAAGGGTGTAAATCTGGTATCGCGTAATCGCACCGATCCGAGGAATAAAGTCGCCTAATCACTAATACCGCACGAGGAACGGCGTAAAAAAGAAAACCAATTCTTCACCTTTGTAGATTTGTTCATTGTGCCTCCCAAAGATCGCAGTAAGGCGATCACAGTGGTCCCCCCCGCATATGGGGTATAAGCGTACTCAGGACAAAATGCACAATAGCTTTTGGGGTCCTATTTCTCCTGTTACCCTTAAAAAATAAAAATTTGGGGGCAAAAAGGTCATTTTTGTGGAAAAAAATATGATTTTTTTATTTTCACGGCTCTACGTTATAAACTTCTGTGAAGCCCTTGGGGGTTCAAAGTGCTGACCACACATCTAGATAAGTTCCTTGGGGGTCTAGTTTGCAAAATGGGGTCATTTGTGGGGGGTTTCTACTGTTTAGGCACATCAGGGGCTTCCAAGCGCGACATGACACCCACAGACCATTCCATCAAAGTCTGCATTTGAAAAAGGCGCTACTTCCCTTTCGAGCTCTGCCATGCGTCAAAATAGTGGTTTCCCCCCACATATGGGGTATCAGCGATACTCAGGACAAATTGCACAATAACTTTTGGGGTCCTGTTACCTTTGGAAAATAACAATTGGGGGTGGAAAGATCATTTTTGTGGAAAAATATGATTTTTTAATTTTACTGCTCTACGTTATAACCTTCTGTGAAGCCCTTGGGGTTCAAAGCTCTCACCACACATCTAGATAAGTTCCTTGGGGGTCTAGTTTCAAAATGGGGTCACTTGTGGGGGGTTTCCACTGTTTAGGCACACAGGGACTCTCCAAATACGACATGGCATCCAATCTCAATTCCAGCCAAAAAAGTCAAATGGCGCTGCTTCCCTTCCGAGCTCTGCCATGCGCCCAAATAGTGGTTTACCCCCACCTATGGGGTATCAGCGTACTCAGGACTAATTGCACAATAAATTTTGGGGTCCTTTATACCTTTGGAAAATAAAAATTGGGATGAAAAGATCATTTTTGTGGAAAAAATATGATTTTTTAATTTTACGGCTCTACGTTATAACCTTCTGTGAAGCCCTTGGGGGTTAAAAGCTCTCACAACACATTTAGATGAGTTCCTTGAGGGGTCTAGTTTCCAGAATGGGGTCACTTGTGGGGGGTTTCCACTGTTTAGGCACACAGGGACTCTCCAAATGCGACATGGCGTCCAATCTCAATTCCAGCCAAAAAAGTCAAATGGCGCTGCTTCCCTTCCGAGCTCTGCCATGCGCCCAAATAGTGGTTTACCCCCACACATGGTATATCGGTGTACTGAGGAGAAATTGTACAACAAATATTGTGGTTCATTTTCTCCTGATACCCTTGACAAAATTTAAAAAAATTGTGTCGAAAGAAAAATTTTGGGAAAAAAAGTTAAATGTTCATTTTTTCCTTCCACATTGCTTCAATTCTTGTGAAGTACCTAAAGGGTTAATAAACTTCTTGAATGTGGCTTTGAACACGTTGAGGGTGCAGTTTTTAGAATGGTGTCACTTTTGGGTATTTTCTGTCATATTGACCCCTCAAATTCACTTCAAATGTGAGGTGGTCCCTAAAAAAATAGTTTTGTAAATTTTGTTGGAAAAATGAGAAATTGCTGGTCAACTTTTAACACTTATAACTTCGTAACAAAAAAAAATTTTGGTTCCAAAATTGTGCTGATGTAAAGTAGACATGTGGGAAATGTTATTTATTAACTAATTTTTGTGACATATCTCTCTGATTTAATGGCATAAAAATTAAAAGTTTGAAAATTGCAAAATTTTCAAAATTTTTGCCATATTTCCATTTTTTTCATAAAAAAACGCAAGTTATATTGAAGAAATTTTACCACTATCATGAAGTACAATATATCACGAGAAAACAATCTCAGAATCGCCAAGATCCGTAGAAGCGTTCCAGAGTTATAACCTCATAAAGAGACAGTGGTCAGAATTGTAAAAATTGGCCTGGTCTTTAACCTACAAAATGGCTTGGTCATTAAGGGGTTAAACAGGAGGAGCGGAGCATGAGGAGCCTGGAGCCTCTGTAATGGCCGCCGCGCTGAGAGAAGCCGGAAGAGAAGGACAGTGAAGCTGCAGTCTCCTCAGAGCGATTCCTGTCACAAAAAGAGCGGGAAGCGTGAAGCCACGCCCCCCTCCGGCTTCAGAAAAGAGCGTGAACTCCTCGCTCTCTGCTCTCCTCTGTCCTGCAGGTATCTGCCAGCGGACATAAAATACAGTCACCAAACATGTCATCTAATACATGTACCAGCGGCTGCCGCAGCAGCTGCTGAGAGCACACACACATTCACATAAAAATGCCGTACTCACCAGCCGAGCGCCACAGGGACCCCCAGGGGTTTGTGGCGCTGTGCCCATCGCTTCCCCCCCCCGGGCGAGGAACGCAGTGACCCCCGATGTGCGGTTTGCGTCCCCGCCAGGGAAGCAATCCTCATCCCCCAGGGCCGGCGTGAAACTGCAGGGACCACCATACAGGGTATTACAGATCCGCCAAGGGAGAGGTGGGGGTCCAGCAGCGCTGAGACCCCTGAGACCTCTAGACCACTTCTGGTGATCCAAGTCTCTTGTCCGATAAAAATAATAAAGTTTTCTGAGGAGCTGCTTCCAGCAGCGACCATCCTCTGGACCTCAAATTTTATACTGGAGAGCAGGAGTAGGAGGAGCCTGAGCTGGAGGGGCCAGTCAACACTCTTTATAATCTGAGGTGTCAATCCTATCTGGGCTCCGCCTACCCACTAGTTATTACTAGTGTGTCTCCTTTCCTACTAGTCATTACTAGTGTGTCTCCTTTCCTACTAGTCATTACTAGTGTGTCTCCTTTCCTTCCATTCTGCTCCTGAAATGAGGAGCTTGTATGAGAAGGAGGAGCCTTCACACAGGTAGGGGCTTGTATGAAGAGGTGGGGTTTGTATGAAAAGATGGAGCCCCCCAAAAAGGGAGGGGCTTGTATGAGAAGGCAGAGCCCGGACGAGGCTGCAGACACTCACTTCAGAATCATCTTAAACTGGGAGAAAACTTCCAGGATCTGTCTTAGATTCACAATCTGTGGAGGAGAAATACGGATTTTTGTGTTACTCACCGTAAAATCCTTTTCTCCGAGACGCTCATTGGGGGACACAGGACTGTGGGTGTGGCTATTGCCGCTAGGAGGTCGACACTAAGTAAACATAAAAATACGGATTTTTGTGTTACTCACCGTAAAATCCTTTTCTCCGAGACGCTCATTGGGGGACACAGGACTGTGGGTGTATGCTACTGCCACTAGGAGGCTGACACTAAGTAAACATAAAAAAAGGTTAGCTCCTCCTCCGCCGTATACACCTCAGCACTGGTCACAGGCAAACCCAGTTTAGTGCAAAAAGCAGTAGGAGGCTAAAATAAATCAGAGTTAACACAGATACAGCATATCCAAAAGAAAAAAACTGCTGATATCGACTAATCAGAAAATAGAGTTAACTCAAAACAAAGCCATCCGGCTATTAGGGAGGGAACTGTGTCCCCCAATGAGCGTCTCGGAGAAAAGGATTTTACGGTGAGTAACACAAAAATCCGTATTTCTCCTTCGTCTCATTGGGGGACACAGGACTGTGGGACGTCCCAAAGCAGTCCCTTGGGTGGGAAACGACTCCACAGAGTAATTTATAATTGAACATTGCTTATAGGTGCGCAACCGCACCCTGAAGAATCCTTCTACCCAGACTGGCATCCGCAGAAGCCTGGGTATGGACATTATAATGTTTGGAAAAGGTATGCAGACTGGACCAGGTTGCTGCCTTACAAACCTGTTCCACCGAAGCCTGATGTCGAAGGGCCCAGGAGGCACCCACCGCTCTGGTGGAGTGAGCCTTGATCCCTGCGGGAACCACCGCGCCTCTGATGCGGTAAGCCTCCTGAATGGCTAACCGAATCCACCTAGCCAAGGTTGATTTAGAGGCAGCAAGTCCCTTCCTGCGACCTTCAGGGAGGACAAACAGCGTGTCCGTCTGTCGAAAGGACGCCGTCCGAGATACATATCTCCTGAGTGCTCTCACCAGATCCAACGTATGGAGAGCTTTCTCCACTCGGTGCGTCGGAGCTGGGCAAAATGAGGGCAAAACAATGTCCTCATTAATATGAAATGAGGACACGACCTTAGGCAGAAAAGGTGGTGTTGGTCTGAGCACTACCTTATCCTGATGGAAAAGTAAGTATGGAGCTCGACAAGACAGTGCAGCCAGCTCCGAAACCCGCCTTATGGATGTTATGGCTACCAAAAACACCACTTTCCAGGAAAGAAATGATAGAGAAACTTCCTGCAAAGGTTCAAAAGGAGACTCCTGCAGGACTCCCAGGACTAGATTGAGATCCCAAACATCTAAGGGAGCCTTGTAGGGGGGAACTATATGGACAACCCCTGAATAAAGGTCCTAACTTGAAAATTAGACGCGATCCTTCGCTGAAAAAGCACTGATAAGGCTGATATCTGGCGTCTAAGCGTACTTGGTGCTAGACCTGAATCTAGGCCTGTCTGGAGAAATGACAGAATGTTTGGAATTGAAAACCGAAGCGGGGAACAATCATGTTCCCTGCACCAAGTAAAAAAGACCCTCCAAGTCCCGTGGTAGATGCGAGCCGAAACAGGCTTTCGGGCGCTAGCCATCGTCGCTGCGACCTTTTTAGAGAATCCAGCCCTGGTCAGGATCCAAGATTCAACGGCCAAGCCGTCAAACACAGGACCGCTGAGTTCTGGTGGTAAACTGGGCCTTGAGAGAGAAGGTCCGCGCGCTCTGGCAGTCGCCAGGGTGCGTCGGCGAGCAATTGTACCAGCTCCGCGTACCATGGGCGACGTGGCCAATCTGGAGCGATTAATATCGCTGGGACCCTTTCTAACCTGATCTTTCTGATCACCCTTGGGAGCAGAGCTATTGGAGGAAACAAGTACGGAAGATGAAACTGATTCCATGGTAGAACCAGGGCATCTACTGCAATTGCCTGAGGATCCCGGTACCGGGAAACAAAGTTGGGCACCTTGGCATTTATCTTGGAAGCCATCAGGTCCACATCTGGGGTTCCCCAGCGTCGGCATATCTGCTGAAAAATCTCGGGATGTAGAGACCATTCCCCTGATGCTATGCCGTGACGGCTGAGAAAATCTGCTGCCCAGTTTTCCTCGCCCGGTATGTGGACTGCTGAAATCACAGAGTGATTTTCCTCTGCCCAGGTCAGAATCTGTTTTACCTCGTGCATGGCCGCCCTGCTGCGGGTACCTCCCTGATGGTTTATGTATGCCACCGCCGTGGCATTGTCCGATTGTATTCGGACTGGGCGGCCCGCCAGATGCTGGTGAAAATGCCTCAAAGCCAGCCGAACCGCTCGGATCTCTAAAATATTGATTGGGAGGGTCGATTCTTGCTGAGACCAAATTCCTTGAGCTGTGTGGTGACGAAACACTGCTCCCCATCCGAGAAGGCTGGCGTCCGTTGTGACTACCAACCAAAAATTTGGAGGAAACAAACGACCCTGTCGAAGAGTGGTTTCCCTCGTCCACCACATAAGAGTCTGTCTGATCTGCAGGGACAGACGACACCGCAGATTGAGGGAGTAAGGGCTCCCGTCCCATACTGCCAAGAGTGCATGCTGAAGGGGGCGAAGATGAAACTGGGCAAATGGAATAGCCTCGATTGCCGCCACCATCCTTCCTAGGACCCTCATGCAAAACCGGATGGTGTGAGGAATTGGTTGGCGAAGTATCCGTACCTCCTGGCGGAGAACTAAGGCCTTGTCCTGAGGAAGAATTACCAACCCCTGAGTGGTGTCGAAATTCATCCCTAAAAAGGTGATCTTCCGAGATGGCACGGGAGATGACTTCTTCATATTCACCAGCCACCCCAAACGAGCAAGGGTGTCTAACGTGATGTTGACACTTTCCTCGCAGGTCTGAAAAGACGGCCCCTTGATGAGGAGATCGTCTAAGTAAGGCAGAATGACTATCCCCCTGGAGTGCAAAATGGACACAACAGCAGCCATGACCTTTGTGAACACCCTGGGGGCTGTGGCTAGCCCGAATGGCAGGGCTGCGAACTGAAAATGAAGCTTGTCGATGGCAAACCGAAGAAACTTTTGATGAGGGGGAAATATGGGAATATGAAGATAGGCATCCTGGATGTCTATAGATGCTAGAAATTCCCCTCTTTCCATGGCTGCAATGACCGAACGGAGAGATTCCATTCGGAAATGCCGAATTTTGACAAATCGGTTTAATCTCTTTAGATCTAGAATGGGCCTTACGGACCCATCCTTCTTGGGTACAATGAACAGGTTGGAATAAAAACCCTGACCCTTTTCGACCTCTGGTACAGGTACAACAACCCCGCTGTGCCGAAGAGACTCGACCGCCTTGAATAAGGCACGACCTCGAGACTCCTCCCTGGGAAGGCGCGAGGGGAAAAAACGATTTGGGGGAAGGCTGGTAAATTCTATTTTGTACCCTGTGGAGACTAACTCCCTGACCCACTCGTCGTGCGTCACTGATAGCCAAGTGGGACGAAACCAGAGTAAGCGGCCGCCTACCCTGGAAAAACTGACCGGATTTTGCCTCCAGTCATTTGTCCCTATACCTTTGGGGTTTGGACCCTCTGGATCTTGGCTGATAAGATCTCCCTCTTCCCAGAGGATTGGTCCTGTAGGTGACCTGGCGATCCTTGGCCTGATTAGGCCGACCTGAGCCGCTGGAGGTGACTGGCATGGCCCAGCCTGGGTTACGAAAGGCTCTAAAACGAGGCTGAGGTTGTCGACGAAAAGGTTGTTTAATCCTTTGCTGAGGAAGGAAATTGCTCTTCCCTCCTGTTGCATCAGATATGAGCTGATCCAATCTCTCGCCAAATAACCGACCACTGTGATATGGTAAAGATGTAAGCGACTTCTTAGAAGTTGAATCCGCTCGCCAGGTTCTTAGCCACAAAGATCTTCTAATGGCAATTGCATTAGCAGCGGCTAATGCTGCGCAATTTGCCGCATCCATGGATGCATTAATTAAGAAGTCTCCAGCAAGAGCTATTTGATTAGAAATCTGGGTTACCTCGGACGGCACCTCTATGCCGTGAAGAGCTCTATTTAGAGACTCTGACCAGGATATCATGGCCTTGGCAACCCAAGTCGCTGCAAAAGAAGGAGAGAGTGCAGAACCTGATGCCTCAAATACCGAACGGGCCAAACTCTCAATTAGACGATCCGTTGGCTCCTTAATAGAGGAACCGCTGGGAATGGAGAGGAGCGTTTTAGATGCCAAACGCGAAACAGGAGGATCAACCGAAGGAGATTCTGTCCACTTCTTAAGGAGCTCAGGAGCAAAAGGATATCTAGTATTGAGAGCCTTTTGTCCAGCAAAGCGCTTGTCCGGTTTCTCCCGGTGGCGCTGCACTAATTCCTCAAACTCAGGATGAGCCCCAAAAACTTTATGGGCTTGCCTGGCTCGTTTAAAGGTCACCTTGTGACCAGAGGTCAAGGTGGACTCATCGTCTATCCCCAGTGTTTGATTGATAGCTTCGATCAAACTGTCAATTGTTTCTTGACTATACTGCGCCTCTATATTAAGTGACTCATCCAAATCGGAATCCGAATATTGATCACTTGCCAAGGGAGAGGGAGAGCGGGAGACGGAACTAAAAGATGCCGAGGCTCCAGACGGCATGGGCGACACAGTATGGGTTCGTTTCCCCTGTGTCTGCCTGGTGCGAGCGCGGCCCCTGCAGGCCTGAGGTTCCTGAGATGTAGCCAAGACAGGTGAACCACTGTCCCTGCTCCTATCGGGAGCTTGAAGGGACTCGACCGCTCTGGTCAATGACGCCACAGATTGAGCCAGGGAAAGGGCCCATTCAGGAGGGCTTGGCGCATTAGGCTCGGCTATAGGAGAGGGTTCCTGAGCCCGTTCAGAGTCACAGGCCTCGCAGACCCGAGCAGTCTGGGCATGCGGAAAAGGGGACCTACAAGCAATGCATGCGGTATAAAGTATCGTATGCGTCTTGGTTCTTTTGGACATTCTGAATCCGTCACAGTACACAATAAACTGGATGTGTCAGTCAGCGGAAGGGGCACAAAAGTGCACAACAATCAGGCTGGAGGTAGTAGCACTCACCCCAGTCCTGTATCCCCGTCACTTAGTGAGTTTCTCCAAATCCAGTGGTGGAATTGCCTGCGGCTCCAATTTTTCAAAAAAAGAGCGCTTCTCTATCCAGGAGGAAGCGCTCATGTAGCTGAGCTTCAGAAGGGAGGGTCAAGGAGGCGCGGCCTAGACGTCAGGGCTCCATCCCCCCAACTTCCGGCCGCGGCCTATCCCCGGCAAAAGCCGGGGACTAAATTTGAAACCGCGGCCTAGCGGCCACCGAAGCCGCGATCTAAATTTCCGGCGGAGGCGGCCCCAAAGCGGAGGGCGGTCCCGCCGGAAGGAGACGCCGCCGGAGGCGGAGCCTACCTCCGCGACTGCGCCCCCTCAAGCTGACGCCGGCAAAAAAACTCCGGCCAGCGGCCCAGTCCCCGGAAAAAGCCGGGGACTAGATTTGAAGCCGCGGCCTAGCGCCACTAGAAGCCGCGGTCTAAATTTTCTCCCCCCCGGCGGCGGCCACCCCAAAGTCGGAGCGCGGCCCTGCTGAAGTTGCCGCTCCCGACCTAAGGTGTCCATGGCACGCCGGGACCACTCGCCATGCTCTAGCTTCCTCCCCGGACTTGGGGGGAGGCTGTCTGGAGAGACTGCTGCAGAGAGGAGAGGAACGCCGCCTGGAAGCGGCCCATTGCTACCATATCCTAGTCCAGGAAGCCGGGGATTCTTTTTCCGGAGCGCTGCTGTATCTTTCCCATTTTGGATTTGAAGGTGAGATTCTTCTCCATTCTTCTTCACATGCAGCGCATTAAAGGGGGACTCTCCGTAAAAAGTAAAAAAGGACGGTGCAGGAAACCTAACTCCATCACCCCTTCAGGGGATGAGGAGAGGGACCGTCCGCCACCTTGCAGCACCGCAGTCTAGCATTGGTGGTGCAGTGGGGGCCGCACGGACTAACTCCCGCCTCTGTACAGCCTAGGGCTTCAATACCTCAGGGTGGTCAGGGCTGAGTCCGGCATTTATGTCCCACGTTGCGGGAGAGGATACGATGGAGGCTTTACTCCACGTGCTCGCCCGTTGATGGTTTGGGGAGATCGGACCCTTTCAATAGGATCCGTCGCCCCTATCTCATCTTCGTGGGAAAAAAAAAAAAAAAAAAAAAAAAAAAAATGGTCTGGAAAACCAGACGTGTGCCTCCATCAGACACTAAGCAATAACTAGACTGGGTTTGCCTGTGACCAGTGCTGAGGTGTATACGGCGGAGGAGGAGCTAACCTTTTTTTATGTTTACTTAGTGTCAGCCTCCTAGTGGCAGTAGCATACACCCACAGTCCTGTGTCCCCCAATGAGACGAAGGAGAAAAATGTTAGCTCCGCCTCCGTCGTATACACCCTGCTACTGGCCGTAGGCTAACTCAGTTTGGTGCAAAAGCAGTAGGAGAACGAAGCACAAATCAACATCACCACAGGAACAACATGTACAGAATTAAACCCACCAAGAACATAAAGTTAAATCAAAATAAAGCCATCTGGCTAAAAAAGGGTGGGCGCTGTGTCCCCCAATGAGCGTCTCGGAGAAAAGGATTTTACGGTGAGTAACACAAAAATCCGTATTTCTCCTTCGTCTCATTGGGGGACACAGGACTGTGGGACGTCCTAAAGCAGTCCCTTGGGTGGGAGACCACTTACACAGTGTCAGTCATCATGTCAGGCATAGTCTATCGGTGTGCCACCGCCGCCTGCAGAATCCTTCTACCCAGACTCGCATCCGCCGAAGCCTGGGTATGGATATTATAATGCTTGGAGAAGGTATGCAAGCTAGAACAGGTTGCCGCCTTACAAACCTGTTTTCGTCCGCGATACATACCTCCTGAATGCTCTCACCAGGTCCAGCGTGTGGAGAGCCTTCTCCACCCAATGCATTGGTGCCTGGCAAAACCAGGCTGAAACAATGTGTTCGTTGATATGAAAGAATGACATGAGCCTTGGTAAACGGGCAAATTAGGTCTAAGCACCATCTTATCCTGGTGAAAGAGTAAGTATGGGGCTCGGCAAAAGAGTTGCTAGTTCCGAGACCCGCCTAATGGAAGTTATGGCTATCAAAAGAAAACCCGACCTTCCAGGAGAGGTACATTAAAGATACTTCCCGAAAGGGCTCAAATGGAGATTCCTGTAAGACTCCCAGCACCAGGTTAAGATCCCAGGTGTCTAGGGGTACCCTGTAGAGGGGTACTATATGGACAACCCCCTGTATGAAGGTTGTCACCTGCCAATTGGTGGCAATTCTAAAAAAAAAAAAAAAAAACGATACCTGTCTTCTAGGAATACTTGGACTTAGACTTGCATCTAGACCGGCCTGGAGAAAGGCCAGAATGTTGGGAATCGAGAACTGTAGCGGGGAATAACTATGTTCCCTGCACCACCTAACAATGACCCTCCAAATATGGTGATAGACCCGAGCTGAAGCCGGCCCTTGAGCGTTTGGTCATTGTGGTAACGACTCTCTGGGAGACCCCTGCCCGGGATATAATCTAAGATTCAACGGCCAGGCCGTCAAACATAGGGCTCTTGAGTTCTAGTGGTAAACCAGGCCCTGGGAGAGTAGCTCTGCGTGGTCTGGTAGATGCCACAATACGTCGGTGAGCAGCTGCACCAGATCTGCCTACCAGTGACCGACAAGGTCAATCCTGAATGATTAATATCGCCGGGCCTCCCTCTGTCTCGATTCCCCTGGGTAGCAGAGTTAGCGGAGGGAACAAGTATGGGAGGTGAAATTGATTCCATGACGGAACCAGAGAATCCACCGCAATTGCCTGCGGATCACTGTACAGAGAGACAAAACTGACCCCCTTGGCATTGTTCCTGGAGGCCATCAGATCACTATCTGGCGTGCTCAAGCGCCGGCCAATCTACTGAAATACGTCAGGATGTAGGGACCACTCCCAGGATGCCCGACCCTGATGGCTGAGAAAATCCGCTGCCCAGTTCTGCTCGCCGGGAATGTGCACCGCCGACAGCACCGAGTGGTTCCGCTCGGCCCATCCTAGGACTTGCTTCAGTTCGCGCATGGCCGCCCGGCTTCGGGTACTCCCCTGATGATTTATGTAAGTCACGACCGTGTCATTGTCTGACTGAATCCGGATGGGGTGACCCGCCAAATGGTGACAAAAGCACCGCAGGGTCATCCGAACTGCTTGAATCTCTTATCTATTGGTCGGGTGAGCTGACTCCTGCTGAGCGAACGTTCCTGGATTGTGTGGTGGAAAAAACACCGCGCCCCATCCGAGAAGGCTGGCGCCTGTCGATGGATAGGGGGAAAAAACCCTTGAAGTGACGAGTTCCTCGTCCACCATATCAGAGCCAGTCTAACTTGAGGAGACAGCCGGCATCGGCGGTCTAGGGAGCAAGAACTACTGTCCTAAACCTTGAGAACACCGTGCTGCAAAGGACGAAGATGGAGCTGCGCAAAAGGTACTACCTCTGTTGGTGCCATCATTCTCCCTAAGACCCCCATGCAGACCCAAATCGTGTGGGGGACCGTCCGGCGAAAGATCCGGATCTCTCAGAGAAGAAGCAAGGTGTTCTCCGGTGGGAGAATAGTCAACCCCCGCGCTATGTCGAAGATCACTCCCAAAAAGGTGATCCTCCAAGACGGCACGGAAGACGACTTCCTGGAATTCACTAACCATTCCAAGCGAGACAGAGTGTCCAACCGTCTTGGACGTCGATTGACGCCAAATCTTCCCCCTTTCCATGTTAGCTATAACCGAACGGGGCGACTCCATCCAGAAGTGTCGCAGCCTGATAAAGCCATTAAAGTCAAAAATGGGTCTCACGGATCCGTCCTTCCTGGGAACTACAAACAGGTTGGAGTAGAACCCGAAGCCTCCTTCGTCCTATGGTACTGGGACGACTACGCCGGCCTGTTGAAGGAACCCGATGGCCTTGAAAAAAAAAAGGCTCGAGCCTGAGACTCCATTTTGGGAAAACGAGAGGAAACGAACTCGTTAGAAGGAAACCGACGAATTCTATCCTTAAGAATATTATGTCCCTGACCTACCTGTCGCAGATGACTGCGAACCAGGTGGGACGAAAACTGGAGTAGGCGGCCGCCTACTCTGGAGTAACGGACTGGACTCTGCCTCCAGCCATTTAGCCGAAAATCTCTGGGACCTAGATCCCATATATCTTGGCTGATTGGAGCGCAATCTTCCCAATGGATTGGTTCTGTATTAGACCTGAGTCCTCTGGGCCTGGCTGGGTCCTGGACCACTGTCGCTGTGACTCACTCGTGGTTGCGAAAAGCCTTAAATTGCGCCTAAGGCCTGCGACGAAAGGCCTGCCTAACCCTCTGTTGAGGGAGAGGACTGCGCTGATCCAATTTCTCGCCGAAAAAAAACGGCAACTCCGATAGGGCAAAGGAGTAAGGGAGTTCTTTAAGGTTGAGTCGACCCAGGCTGCCTAGCTGCTGCGTTAGTCTAGAATGGCAGGTGATTTCGAATACCTCTGTAGGAACTTCCCTACCGTGTAGTCCTCAGTCAGGGACTACGAACAAAACATCAAAGCCTTGGCTACCTAGTTAGCCGCAAAAGGAGGGGAGAGCGCAGAACCTGATGCCTCTGGCCCTGACCGAGCCAAGTGTCAGCGAGGCAGTCAGACGGATCTTTTATAGAGGACCCACTAGGGAGGGAAAGCAGTGATTTAGACACCAAACGAGAGATGGGGAAATCAACTGCGGAAGCTTCTGCCAATTCCTTAAGGAGGTCCGGGGCTGATAGCTCTGTACCCAGAGAAGCATTTGTCTGCTACACTCGGTGGCGGCAATTCCTTGAACCTAGGATGAGAGCAAAAGACCTCGTGAGACTGCTTGGCTCGCTTAAAAACACATCTTCTGTACCCAGAGTCTGGTTTACGGCTTAAATGAAAACCATCAATTGTCCTCCTGAAGGGGAAGGAGGCCGTGAGCCAGAGCCGTTAATTTTTTTTTTTTTTTTTTAAAAGCTGTAGGCCAGTTTTTCCTGCGTATGCTGGTGCCCCATATGTAGGGGGGACCACTGTTTGGGCGCACGGCAGAGCTCAGAAGGGAAGGAGCGCCATTTGACTTTTTTAATGGAAAATTAACTCCAATCGTTAGCGGACACCATGTGGTGTTTGGAGAGCCCCTGTATTAGGGGTCGAGTTCCCGCTTCTGCACAAGGGGAATCTCGAGCCGTCCGTGCTGCGGTCTCCCATCCGTCTCCGGCCGCAGTGGACTCTGGTCCCAGCGTCTCGCCCCGTCTAACATTATGCAGAGGATTACTGAAACTGAAAACTCTGGACAGTCCAGGTGATACAAACCACACACATATATACACACACCTCCTCCAGGACTTACCCTGAGATTTGGTGTGGCACCCAGGTCCGCAGACCGGTAGAACGGAGCGACCAGCAGCGCACTCTGGTGGCGAGGATAAATGCAGCGCCAGGAAGCCGTGGTTAAGGCATCGTCACACCAAGCGAGGTCGCCAGCAAGCGCCATTTTTATGATGCAGCAGCGACCTAGCCAGCGATGCCGACATCGCTGTCGCGATCGCCGATGCGATCGCCAAGTGTGACAGCGAACCGGCACAGCCCATCAGAGAGGGACGGAGGTTCCTTGAAGTAGGCCGAAGCCGGGGACTAAATTTTTTCGGCGCCGGCCCGATGACACAGGGGCGGGCTCGCCGGAAGTAGGGGCGGGCTCGCCGGAAGTAGACGCGGCTGGGGGCGGGACATCTGCCTGCGGCCTAGGACCGAAGCTAGGGAGTAGAGTTTCGGCGTCTACCGGCGCCTCCGCTGGAGCTGCACACTCCAGGAGTGAGGCTGCAGCGGTCCACAGGGCTACGTGGCGTTACTTGCCGGGCCCTACCACTAATCAGCATTTGCAGTGGACATTCCTCTCCCGGCCTAGCATTAGCAAAAGCCGGGGGCTAAATTTGAGACGATGCCCGCCCAGCGTCGGGGGCGGACCCGCCGGAAGTCGACGCGCCTCAGGGGGCGGGACTTCCATTGCGGCCCGGCCGAAGCCAGGATCCGGCCTCCTGCCCTGAAGACGCCGCTCCATAGCGTCGCGGCCTCCCTTTGGGAGCCCAAGGGGGCGCTGGGATTCCCCCCCAATCCAGCCAATGCGAGTCCTGCTCAGCATGGACATCACCATCCACATTCAGGTTAGAGGGGGGGTATCTATCCAAGGAAGGACGGTGCAGCTATCATACAGCCTAGGGTTTCAATACCCTAGGGTGGAGGTTTGCTTCGCACTGCTCTGTTACAAAGCCCCAGTGCTTCTCTCGGTGGTGCCAAGCCACAGTCCTGCTGTGACAGGGGACGGTGCAGAAAAAAAAGCTCAATCCACCCGTCCCTCTGAAAGGGATGTGGAGAGGGGCCGTCCAGCTCCTTGTAGTACCGCTGTTCTATCAGCGGAGGTACAGTGGGATTACTGCCATGGATGCTTTACACTCACCGAGGTGCGCGTCCCGGCCTAAGCCGCCGCGACGAGGCTTCACGGATAAATTTCAGGAAGGTACTGGGTAAAAGAATGCCTCAATCCATCATCTCTTAGGAGAGAAGTGGAGAGAAACCTTCCGCCTCCTTGCATCATCCGCTTTTTAAAAGTGGTGAAGCAGTGGGGGCTGCACGGACGCCATGTAGAGGCCTCTGAGCATCCTATGGGTTCAATCCCTAAGGATGGGCAGGGCAGGTTGTCCGGCATAAGCCTAGCTGCGGACGAGGATACATGAAGGTGACACTCCATGTGGTCGACCGTAAGTTGGTGCGGGGAGATCGGTGCCCTTTAAGAGACCCGTCGCCCTTGAATCAGCTCAGGCATGGCATCCCACGTCGCAGGAGAGGATACGTGGAGGCGACACTCGCACGTGCTCGCCTGTTGTTGGTTTGGGGAGATCGGACCCCTTCAATAGGGTCCGTCGCCCCTGTCTTATCTTCATGGTAAAAAAGAAAAAAGGTCTGGGAAAAAACCAGACGTGTTCCTCCTACGGACACTAAGCAAAAAACTGAGTTAGCCTACGGCCAGTAGCAGGGTGTATACGACGGAGGCGGAGCTAACATTTTTTTATGTTTACTTAGTGTCGACCTCCTAGCGGCAATAGCCACACCCACAGTCCTGTGTCCCCCAATGAGACGAAGGAGAAATGGAAGGGTTAATCATGGTGTCTGCGCCGGCCACGCTCATCCAGATGTCGGCGTCTCACACTCACATCGATCTCGTCCAGCGTACCGTCCAGATCCCGGCGGACCTGAGAGCGGATCTCGGCCATCTGGGCATCGGTGAAGGGCTCGTAGCTGGAGGGGGGGCGTCTGCTCTGAGAACACAAGAACAGGACCCTTGTAACCTCACACGGGCGTCACACTATACACCACCAAATCAAGCACCTAAATAAAAGCTTTTTTGTATTTCGGGAGAAGCAGAGCTGCAGTATAAAGCACGAGGAACAACAAAACAGTGCAGAAAATGTGTGTATACCAAAAATACACCAGTGCAATACACCATGGACAGCACTTCACAGGTTAAAGCTACAAACTGCATCAAGTAATTACTCCAGTCACATCCAGAGCTGCATTCACCATCCCCCAGTCACATCCAGAGCTGCATTCACCATCCCTCAGTCATATCCAGGGCTGCATTCGTCATCCTTCAGTCACATCCAGAGCTGCATTCGTCATCCCCAGTCACATCCAGGGCTGCATTCACCATCCCTCAGTCACATCGAGGGCTGCATTCACCATCCCTCAGTCACATCGAGGGCTGCATTCGTCATCCTTCAGTCACATCCAGAGCTGCATTCACCATCCCCCAGTCACATCCAGAGCTGCATTCACCATCCCTCAGTCATATCCAGGGCTGCAGTCACTATCCCCCAGTCACATCTAGAGCTGCATTCTTCATCCCCCAGTCACATCCAGAGCTGCATTCACCATCCCTCAGTCACATCCAGGGCTGCATTCGTCATCCCTCAGTCACATCCAGAGCTGCATTCACCATCCCTCAGTCACATCCAGGGCTGCATTCGTCATCCCTCAGTCACATCCAGAGCTGCATTCATCATCCCCCAGTCACATCCAGGGCTGCATTCACCATCCCTCAGTCACATCGAGGGCTGCATTCGTCATCCTTAAGTCACATCCAGAGCTGCATTCACCATCCCTCAGTCACATCCAGGGCTACATTCATCATCCCTCAGTCACATCCAGAGCTGCATTCACCATCCCCCAGTCACATCCAGAGCTGCATTCACCATCCCTCAGTCATATCCAGGGCTGCAGCCACTATCCCCCAGTCACATCTAGAGCTGCATTCTTCATCCCCCAGTCACATCCAGAGCTGCAGTCACCATCCCTCAGTCACATCCAGGGCTGCATTCACCATCCCTCAGTCACATCGAGGGCTGCATTCGTCATCCTTCAGTCACATGCAGAGCTGCATTCACCATCCCTCAGTCACATCCAGAGCTGCATTCACCATCCCTCAGTCACATCCAGGGCTGCATTCGTCATCCCTCAGTCACATTCAGAGCTGCATTCACCATCCCTCAGTCACATCCAGGGCTGCATTCGTCATCCCTCAGTCACATCCACAGCTGCATTCACCATCCCTCAGTCATATCCAGGGCTGCATTCATCATCCTTCAGTCACATCCAGAGCTGCATTCGTCATCCCCAGTCACATCCAGGGCTGCATTCACCATCCCTCAGTCACATCGAGGGCTGCATTCGTCATCCTTCAGTCACATCCAGAGCTGCATTCACCATCCCCCAGTCACATCCAGAGCTGCATTCACCATCCCTCAGTCATATCCAGGGCTGCAGTCACTATCCCCCAGTCACATCTAGAGCTGCATTCTTCATCCCCCAGTCACATCCAGAGCTGCATTCACCATCCCTCAGTCACATCCAGGGCTGCATTCACCATCCCTCAGTCACATCGAGGGCTGCATTCGTCATCCTTCAGTCACATGCAGAGCTGCATTCACCATCCCTCAGTCACATCCAGGGCTGCATTCATCATCCCTCAGTCACATCCAGAGCTGCATTCACCATCACTCAGTCACATCAAGAGCTGCATTCACCATCACCCAGTCACATCAAGAGCTGCACCTTACCAGAGTGTCGTGCATGGCCAGCTCCCGCCTCAGGTGCTCGATCTCTCTCTGCAGGTTCTTACACACTCGCTAAGGACGGAAGAGAAAAAAAGGAAATTCAGAAGGGTTCTCGGGGAGTACATGGGGTGCTCAGGTTTGTGGGGAGCCCCTCTGTGCCTCGTATATAGTAACATATAGAGATAAATCAGCTCTGTGTGTTAGACGGGCCACACTGCGTCTGCAGTTCCCCCTCGTCTGTGTTGGGGCCACACTGCGTCTGCAGTTCCCCCTCGTCTGTGTTGGGGCCACACTGCGTCTCAAGTTCCCCCTTGTCTGTGTTGGGGCCACACTGTCTCTGCAGCTTCCTCTCTTCTGTGTTGGGGTCACACTGTGTCTGCAGTTCCCCCTTGCCTGTGTTGGGGACACACTGTGTCTGCAGTTCCCCCTTGCCTGTGTTGGGGACACACTGTGTCTGCAGTTCCCCCTTGTCTGTGTTGGGGACACACTGTGTCTGCAGTTCCCCCTAGTCTGTGTTGGGGACACACTGTGTCTGCAGTTCCCCCTAGTCTGTGTTGGGGCCACACTGTGTCTGCAGTTCCCCCTAGTCTGTGTTGGGGCCACACTGCGTCTGCAGTTCCCCCTCGTCTGTGTTGGGGCCACACTGCGTCTGCAGTTCCCCCTTGTCTGTGTTGGGGCCACACTGTCTCTGCAGCTTCCTCTCTTCTGTGTTGGGGTCACACTGTGTCTGCAGTTCCCCCTTGTCTGTGTTGGGGCCACACTGTGTCTGCAGCTTCCTCTCTTCTTTGTTGGGGCCACAATGTGTCTGCAGTTCCCTCTTGTCTGTGTTGGGGCAACACTGTGTCTGCAGCTTCCTCTCTTCTTTGTTGGGGCCACACTGTGTCTGCAGTTCCCCCTTGTCTGTGTTGGGGCCACACTGCGTCTGCAGCTTCCTCTCTTCTGTGTTGGGGCCACACTGTGTCTGCAGTTCCCCCTCGTCTGTGTTGGGGCAACACTGTGTCTGCAGCTTCCTCTCTTCTGTGTTGGGGCCACACTGCGTCTGCAGCTTCCTCTCTTCTGTGTTGGGGCCACACTGTGTCTGCAGTTCCCCCTCGTCTGTTTTGGGGCTACACTGTGTCTGCAGCTTCCCCTCTTCTGTGTTGGGGCCACACTGTGTCTGCAGTTCCCCCTTGTCTGTGTTGGGGCCACACTGTGTCTGCAGCTTCCACTCTTCTGTGTTGGGGCCACAATGTGTCTGCAGTTTCCCCTTGTCTGTGTTGGGGCCACACCGAGTCTGCAGTTCCCCCTAGTCTGTGTTGGGGGACACACTGTGTCTGCAGTTCCCCCTTGTCTGTGTTGGGGCCACACAGTGTCTGCAGTTCCCCCTAGCCTGTGTTGGTGCCACACTGTGCCTGCAGTTCCCCCTTGTCTGTGTTGGGGCCACAATGTGTCTGCAGTTCCCCCTAGCCTGTGTTGGGGCCACACTGTCTGCAATTCCCCCTAGTCTGTGTTGGGGCCACACTGTGTCTGCAGTTCCCCCTTGTCTGTATAGGGGCCACACTGTGTCTGCAGTTCCCTCTAGTCTGTGTTGGGGCCACACTGTGTCTGCAGTTCCCCCTTGTCTGTGTTGGGGCCACACTGTGTCTGCAATTCTCCCTTGTCTGTGTTGGGGCCGCACTGTGTCTGCAGTTCCCCCTTGTCTGTGTTGGGGCCACACTGTATTTGCAGCTTCCTCTCTTCTGTGTTGGGGCCACACTGTGTCTGCAGTTCCCCCTATCCTGTGTTGGGGCCACACTGTGTCTGCAGTTCCCCCTCATCTGTGTTGGGGCCACACTGTCTGCAGTTCCTCCTTGTCTGTGTTGGGGCCACACTGTATTTGCAGCTTCCTCTCTTCTGTGTTGGGGCCACACTGTGTCTGCAGTTCCCCCTCATCTGTGTTGGGGCCACACTGTGTCTGCAGTTCCCCCTCATCTGTGTTGGGGCCACACTGTGTCTGCAGTTCCCCTTTGTCTGTGTTGGGGCCACACTGTGTCTGCAGTTCCCCATTGTCTGTGTTAGGGGACACACTGTCTGCAGTTCCCCCTCATCTGTGTTGGGGCCACACTGTGTCTGCAGTTCCCCCTCATCTGTGTTGGGGGCCACACTGTATCTGCAGCTTCCTCTCTTCTGTGTTGGGGCTACACTGTGTCTGCATTATCACCTCCTTTGTGTTGGGGGCCACACTGTATCTGCAGCTTCCTCTCTTCTGTGTTGGGGACACACTGTGTCTGCAGTTCCCCCTAGTCTGTGTTGGGCACACACTGTGTCTGCAGTTCCCCCTTGTCTGTGTTGGGGCACACACTGTGTCTGCAGTTCCCCTTGTCTGTGTTGGGCCACACTGTGTCTGCAGTTCCCCCTTGTCTGTGTTGGGGCCACACTGTGTCTGCAGTTCCACCTCCTCTGTGTTGGGGGCCACACTGTGTCTGCAGTTCCACCTCCTCTGTGTTGGGGGCCACACTGTGTCTGCAGTTCCCCCTTGTCTGTGTTGGGGACACACTGTGTCTGCAGTTCCCCCTAGTCTGTGTTGTGGCCACACTGTGTCTGCAGTTCCCCCTAGTCTGTGTTGGGGACACACTGTGTCTGCAGTTCCCCCTAGTCTGTGTTGGGGCCACACTGTGTCTGCAGTTCCCCCTAGTCTGTGTTGGGGACACACTGTGTCTGCAGTTCCCCTAGTCTGTGTTGGGGCCACACTGTGTCTGCAGTTCCCCCTAGTTTGTTGGGGCCACTGTGTCTGCAGTTCCCCTGTCTATGTTGAGGGACACACGGTGTCTGCAGTTCCCCTTGTCTGTGTTGGGGCCTCACTGTGTCTGCAGTTCCCCTTGTCTGTGTTGGGGACACACTGTGTCTGCAGTTCCCCTAGTTTGTGTTGGGGCCACACTGTGTCTGCAGTTCCCCTTGTCTATGTTGAGGGACACACGGTGTCTGCAGTTCCCTCTTGTCTGTGTTGGGGCCTCACTGTGTCTGCAGTTCCCCCTTGTCTGTGTTGGGGACACACTGTGTCTGCAGTTCCCCCTAGTCTGTGTTGGGGCCACACTGTGTCTGCAGATCCCTCTGTTCTGCTGGCGCCCCATATGGGCAGTGCAGTGGCTGCATTGCATTTAACCTCTCACACGCCGGCATTCTTTTCCTGGAGGTGCGGGTACTCAATGGTGTACGGCGGTGACTTACCACAGGGTCGCAGCACTCAATGACGGCCGTCTCTACCGGGACACATCTCATCCTGCTGGCGAAGCGAAGAGTGGAAAGCTGAGAAAACGAGAGGACGGTGAGATCTGATCAATAGTGATGACGGTGACAGCAGGATTTATATTTATCCATCGTGACTCCATTCTGGATTTCTACATGCATCTGCTTTCTGGAACGGAGTCTGTGTGCGCGTTTTGAGATAATGTCTTTGTCTAATGACTTAGAAAAAACGAAGAAACAAAACCAAAGTGAAACACACACCGAAACCCTTCGGCTGGGTGCAGACAGTATTACCTGTAGCCAATGAGCTGTATGTAAGCTAATGCCAGCACATATGTAGAGATAAGCTGAGCCAATGACATTCCTACAATGAAAGTCCAAGAAATGCCTACATAACATGCAATGTCATGATGTAATAAAGGGAGATCCGCCTTGATGCTCAATGTATCAGCGTGGCTCTTCCGTGCACGTACTTGGATTTTACAATTTAATTTGGAACAGTCACGTCTCAGAACGTCCCACATTACGTGGCGACAAAGGGGGAGGGGACATATACACCCTAGTTAAGGGGCGCACACCGCTCTCTGCAGACATGTCCTACACCTGCCTGAGCCGGTCACATCACAGGCAGACTCACCGTCTCGTCGATATGAGCGCCTCGCCGTAGATATTCGCCACCAGGACGGTGATGCAGTTCCCTCCTAAAATCAGGAAAACAAAATGAGGTATCTGACAAGTCTGCCACCATGCCCTGCTCACTCATGGTCTGCATTCTGGGACCTGTGGTGCTGACACCAGGCCCCTCTGTTATGGGCTGTGCTGCTGCGGACTGCCTGTGCACAATCCTGCTGACTGTTTCCTTGCCGTTTCTTACCGATGGAGTCTTTGAGGGTGTGAGTCAGTTTACTCTGCCGGAACGGCACGTGGTCGCGGTGGTCGGCCAGAGCGATGATCGTCTGCTCCAGAAAGGATAGTGACTTGTTGATGTAAGTGGCTTCTCTCAGGACTTGTCCTTCAGACTGGGGAACAGAGCAAAAGGTCAGGGCTGCCGACACTAAGGAAGTCTTCACATTGTGGTCTGTGTCCCCGTCGGGGCATACGTCCACAATTCTCCGCAAAATGGGTTCCGGACGCATGGGCCATAGCCTGCAATGATGCAGACAGAGTGAACGTGTGCTCTGACGTGCATCATTTTCGTGCGTGTATGCCCACTGGAGGTGAACACCAGGACAGGGTGAGCATGTGCTCCCCGCAGGCCCGGCTCCCCACAGACGTGGCTCCCTGCAGGCATAGCTCCCGAGCCCCAGGAATCACAGTTTCTGGCCGCTCTTCGCACACCGTTGCCCATGCACTCACCCCAGTTTTGCCAAGTCTCTCAGATCCCGCCAGGTCCACCAGGTTAATCTTCGATACCGTGTATTTTGCATTGGATAAAGTCCTGGAGTGAGACTGGAGAATAAAAGGTTAATTAATTCACTGCCGCAGTCTTCAAGACTCCCAGGACAATACGCAGAGATTCAAATTCAAGGGGCACACTGCATCAGTGGTCCATCGGGGGCAGCGCGTTCTGTGCACCAACCTGAGTGCTTAGTGTATGAGAGAGATCATAAGGTGTTATTGGTTTATATTGTGAGGCGGGTGGTCTGCGGGGACCCTCATATCTATCCTCATCTGAGAGAGGAGCATAATCGGGTCTATGGACCTCAGTGCCCACCTAGAACAGGTCTCGGATACGAGACACGATGTAACAGCAGAATAGTGACTGCAGCGCAGGAGATGACTGGAGGATAAGACCCTATGTAACAGCAGAATAGAGACTGCAGCTCTGGAGGTGACTGGAGGATAAGACATGATGTAACAGCAGAATAGATAACATGATGTAACAGCAGAAAAGTGAGTGCAGCTCTGCCTGTGACTGGAGGATAAGACACCATGTAACAGCAGAATAGTGAGTGCAGCTCTGGCTGTGATTGGAGGATAAGGCACCATGTAACAGCAGAATAGTGACAACTGCTCTGGAGGTGACTAGAGGATAAGACACAATGTAACAGCAGAATAGTGAGTGCAGCTCTGCCTGTGACTGGAGGATAAGACATGATGTAACAGCAGAATAGTGACTGCAGCGCAGGAGGTGACTGGAGGATAAGACACTATGTAACAGCAGAATAGAGACTGTAGCTCTGGAGGTGACTGGAGGATGAGACATGATGTAACAGCAGAATAGTGAGTGCAGCTCTGGCTGTGACTGGAGGATAAGACACCATGTAACAGCAGAATAGTGAGGGCAGCTCTGGCTGTGACTGGAGGATCAGACCTGACAGTGAGTCCAGCTTTGGTTGTGACTGGAGGATGAGACATGAGGCCCTGTAGCAGGCATACACACAGTATACCCAGTATGACTTGGCTGCGGACACTGTATGTTACTGGAGGACGCTGCACGTTACTCGTGGACGCTGTCCGTCACTCACCTCCAGGTGGATGGTGAAGATACAGTGGGATCGGGAGGAGCTCTTATTCAGGGTGTGTGACCCGATGATCCTGTTGGTCTCGCCCTGCAGGGAATATAGCGACACTGTGACATAGTGACCTGTAGAGCAGACACTGTGCAGAGCGCCCACGGGATGTGTGAAAGCCGACAGTCTACACTTCAGCATCCGATAATCCAGAACGTCGTCGTACACTCAGGCACCATGGCGTCTCACCTCAAACAGCAGGTTCAGGGCGTGTTCTTCGTCTGCAGCGTGATGGAGTGACAGCCCTTTAACAGACACCCCCTGGGGCTCGTCCACTATGGTCATCTGTGTGCCACAGGCCGTGACGTCCGGCATGGTGGAAAGGAGATCAAACAGCGTCTCGTTGTAGATCTCCAGGTACGAGATCCTCACAGTCACCGTGCGATCACTCTGCTCATCGATCTCTTTAAACACCTGCATGATGGAGGCAGAATAACGTCAGGCCGGGTGAAAGGACCTCGACATTATCACCTCCAGTCACATCCAGAGCTGCGTTCACAAAGCTGCTCACTACCTGCTGTGCGGCTCTTGATGTGACTGGAGTATGGCAGGAGATTACACAGTCAGACCTGTCCGCTCTCCCCGGATCAGTACCTGCTGCAGTGCTCTGGGTATGACGCCGCGGTTCTTGTAGTTCTCCGTAGCGCCGGTGATAGTGTATGTCTTTCCGGCTCCTGTCTGTCCATAGCACATGATTGTACCTAGAGAAACACAGCACAGTCACTGACAGGCAAAGAAATACAGAAATTAAAGGGTTAAGACAGTCACCAAAATCCCCGTATACATTGCCGGCACACCGCTCACCATTGTAGCCTTGTAACCCTCGTGTCACCACAGACTTGGCCACAGCATCGTACACGGAGGCCTGGGATGCATCGTGAAGGACTCCGTCCACTTTGAATGCCCAATCATATCGCTTGTTATTGACCACGCCGAATTTATCATCCTTCCGAAGGTGAATGTCAACGGCCTGACGGAGACAAGACGTCCATTATAGGAGGCCAGAACCGAGACCTCGTCACCAGTTATCACCCCCCTCACCTTGTTATCAGCATCCAGACTGATCACGTCCTGAGCAAAATGAGGGGTGGGACGGAAACGCACGAACACTTGTACATCACTGCTGCCGCCACTCATCTCGCTGCCCTGCAAGACCGAACAACGCACATTACACTGATACTGTGTTATACTCCAGAGCTGCACTCACTATTCTGCTGGTGCAGTCACTGTGTACATACATTACTGATCCTGAGTTACATCCTGTATTATACTCCAGAGCTGCACTCACTATTCTGCTGGTGCAGTCACTGTGTACATACATTACTGATCCTGAGTTACATCCTGTATTATACTCCAGAGCTGCACTCACTATTCTGCTGGTGCAGTCACTGTGTACATACATTACATTACTGATCAGGAGCTCCATCCTGTATTATACTCCAGAGCTGCACTCACTATTCTGCTGGTGCAGTCACTGTGTACATACATTACTGATCCTGAGTTACATCCTGTATTATACTCCAGAGCTGCACTCACTATTCTGCTGGTGCAGTCACTGTGTACATACATTACTGATCCTGAGTTACATCCTGTATTATACTCCAGAGCTGCACTCACTATTCTGCTAGTGCAGTCACTGTGCACATACTTTACATTACTGATCCTGAGTTACATCCTGTATTATACTCCAGAGCTGCACTCACTATTCTGCTGGTGCAGTCACTGTGTACATACATTACTGATCCTGAGTTACCTCCTGTATTATACTCCAGAGCTACACTCACTATTCTGCTGGTGCAGTCACTGTGTACATACATTACATTACTGATCCTGAGTTACATCCTGTATTATACTCCAGAGCTGCACTCACTATTCTGCTGGTGTAGTCACTGTGTACATACATTACATTACTGATCCTGAGTTACCTCCTGTATTATACCCCAGAGCTGCACTCACTATTCTGCTGGTGTAGTCACTGTGTACATACATTACATTACTGATCCTGAGTTACATCCTGTATTATACTACAGAGCTGCACTCACTATTCTGCTGGTGCAGTCACTGTGTACATACATTACATTACTGATCCTGAATTACATCCTGTATTATACTCCAGAGCTACACTCACTATTCTGCTGGTGCAGTCACTGTGTACATACATTACATTACTGATCCTGAGTTACCTCCTGTATTATACTCCAGAGCTGCACTCACTATTCTGCTGGTGTAGTCACTGTGTACATACATTACAATACTGATCCGGAGTTACATCCTGTATTATACTCCAGAGCTACACTCACTATTCTGCTGGTGCAGTCACTGTGTACATACATTACATTACTGATCCTGAGTTACATCCTGTATTATACTACAGAGCTGAACTCACTATTCTGCTGGTGCAGTCACTGTGTACATACATTACAGTACTGATCCTGAGTTACATCCTGTATTATACCCCAGAGCTGCACTCACTATTCTGCTGGTGCAGTCACTGTGTACATACATTACATTACTGATCCTGAGTTACATCCTGTATTATACTCCAGAGCTACACTCACTATTCTGCTGGTGCAGTCACTGTGTACATACATTACATTACTGATCCGGAGTTACATCCTGTATTATACTCCAGAGCTGCACTCACTATTCTGCTGGTGTAGTCACTGTGTACATACATTACTGATCCTGAGTTACCTCCTGTATTATACCCCAGAGCTGCACTCACTATTCTGCTGGTGCAGTCACTGTGTACATACATTACATTACTGATCCTGAGTTACATCCTGTATTATACTCCAGAGCTGCACTCACTATTCTGCTGGTGCAGTCACTGTGTACATACATTACATTACTGATCCTGAGTTACATCCTGTATTATACTACAGAGCTGCACTCACTATTCTGCTGGTGCAGTCACTGTATACATACATTACATTACTGATCCTGAGTTACATCCTGTATTATACTCCAGAGCTGCACTCACTATTCTGCTGGTGCAGTCACTGTGTACATACAGTCATGGACAAAACTTTTCTGTGGCCTCCCTGCTAACACCCTCGCACCTCTCCAGTTCATCCTTAACTCTGCTGCACGACTAATTCACCTCTCTCCTCGCTACTCCTCCGCTTCTCCCCTCTGCAAATCTCTCCACTGGCTCCCACTCCCTCAGCGCATCCAATTCAAAGTACTAATACTGACCTACAAGGCCATCTATAACCTGTCTCCCCCATATATCTCTGAACTAATCTCCCGATATCTTCCCTCACGTAATCTCCGATCTTCCCAAGACATCCTTCTCTCCTCCACACTTATTCGCTCCTCACCCAACCGCCTCCAAGACTTCTCCCGAATATCCCCCATCCTCTGGAATTCTTTGCCCCAACACGTCCGACTATCAACCACATTCGGATCCTTCAGACGGAACCTGAAAACCCATCTCTTCAGGAAAGCCTACAGCCTGCAATGACCCCGCTGCCTCCTCACCACTACCGGAGATATCGCCTCAACCAACACCGGAACTGCTGCAACCCCCCGACCTACTGTCTCCTTCCCCACCATCCTGTAGAATGTAAGCCCGAAAGGGCCGGGTCCTCTCTCTCCTCCTGGACCAGGCAGTGACTGTATATATATATATATATATATATATATATATATTATATATATATATATATTATATATATACACAGTATATACACTTGTAGACTGTGAGCCCTCACGGGCAGGGCCCTCTCTCCTCCTGGACCAGGCAGTGACTGTATATATTGTAGCCTTTCCGGGGGGTTTAGCTCTAGGATCGCTGTCTGGGTAGACAGAATGGCACGGAAACAGTTCATTCAGACAGCAGTTTGGTGAAAACTGGCCGCAACCAGTTTTATTAAAGTCCACAGCACACAGATAAAAACAAATCATAAACAGAAAACCTGGGCTTGTCTAGCCACTAAATTACACTTAGATAGATGGCCCTCTCTATCCGGGACCCAGACTCTACCAGTCTGTGCCCAAAACAACACATATCACATATGTTACCAGTATGGAGTTTCACAGACACTCCTCTCTTATGTCCGAAGGCAACTCCAATGTCCAGACTTGAGAGAGGTCACCTCCTATTCAGTCGCTATTCGCACGGATTCTCACTGTGACTACTCCTGTGTCCGGGGTACTTCCTGCACCCAGACTGAGATAGCTCACACTCTTAGAGACTGCTTCCTTGTGGCAGGACACCTCCCTGTGTCCGGACTAAAGACAGCTCCCACACTCTTGGAGACACCTTCTGTGTCTGGACCCCTTGTCCAGACTGAATGAGCTCTCTGACTGTGCTCACAAGCACCTACTTCTGGCTTCCTAATCAACACCTGAGTGGATTCAGGTCTGAGCTGCAAGCGTGTACTGAATGGCAGGTGTAATGACCTTTCTTTACCACCAGGTTTACAAAGCCACACATTTCGCTCATACCAGTCAGCAAGGTACTTAGGTGAAATATACACCTCATTCACCACATATTCCTTCACTGTCTCACATATCCCCTCCCTCTTCTCCAGACCGGAGGGCTGGTCATCCAGACCGGAGGGCTGGTCAACAATCCAACAGAGACAGTGAACTCTGGACCAGTCATGGCCCTCATCAGCTTCATCCTCACCACTGTCATAGCCAACATCAGTTTTCTCTTCATCTGAAGCATCCGCACTACCCTGTACCCTCCCAGGCCTATACTCTCTGCGGGCCTCGGGTATCCTGCACTGTTTCATCTTGACTTTAGTGCCAGCCTCAGTCTCGGTATAGTGGCTCACCAGATAAGTACGACCAGGCACGTCAGAACAGCTCTGCTGATTCTTCCTCAGAAACTTTCGTACCTCCTGTTTTTGGGGCACTGACCCTGTGTCACCAACTGTTACAGGAGGTATAGGGGTTTTCTCTAATTCCTCCTGAACTTTCTTTAGCACATCTACTTTCTTAAATATCCGTTGATTCATAAATTCTACCTCACAGAACCCAAGCTCCTCTGTCATGGTCTCTGACCATTCCGAGCCACACTGTTCAAACGATTGGCACTGTAGAGGGAGCTGATCGTTTTTCTTGGTCGGTACACATAATTTATCCTCTTCTGGTACAGGCTCACTTTGCATAAGACTCAGAGCTCTTACTTCTTTCTCCAGGAGATCCTCATGGCTACGCATCTTCTCCTGTAGTTGTTGGACGTCCTTTACGTCTTCGGCCCTTTCTTCAGGCTCTTCTGGTAGGACATGCTCAGAAGCCCTACCATCAGTCTTCTTTTCCACCACGTTCTGCATCCCATCTGAGCTCCCGTGTATCTGCAGCGGCAACGGAGCGACACATCGCCCCTCCCACTCACTGGGACGTGGTTCAAGTGTAGACTCCATGAAAATGCGCCTGAGCTCACCAAGGCCAACCCGAGGTCTCAAAATCTCATCTTGGGATTTATCCAGATCCTTTGGGTCGCTCGAGAACTCCGATGGCGCACCGGGCGCCGAACTTCCGGCCCGAGCTTCGCAAGTCGCAGCCACGGATCCGGACAGTACACCGTCCACGCCGCTGTCTCCAACAGAAACATATTCCGGGGCAGAGTCATTCCCCACATCTTCAGTCTTGTTCCTCACATCTTCACTTGAGACATCAGCCTCTGGTGAGGCACCTGGCCTGGTGTCCACCACTTCCATGGCTTTCTCCACCTCTGCAGCATCACCTTCCGAGTCCTTGGCATGATGCAGATCCACACCACACACTGACAACTTCTCATCTTCAACAGCATCCACTTGTGCTGTGTTCAGTTTCAGAGTCCTGCCTTTAAAGCTCAGCTCTCCTCCTTTCACCTTAGTCTTCGCCAGGGAACCGGCCAACTGTAAAACATCTCCAGATGCCATCTTCTGTCTGGCTGTAAGGTCAGCATCAGCTTTCTTCTCAGGACTCTCAACACTCCTCTGCTACCATGCCTTCCTCATTTGCACTGGTTGCTTTATGGTCATCAGATAATTCACTATCACTATCTGACCCCTTTTTCTCAGCCACATCTGGCTCACTGTCAGGGCTATACACTTCATTTTCATTCACATCCTGCTCACTGTTAGGGTTATACAATTCATTTTCATTCACATCCTGCTCACTGTCAGGGTTATACAATTCATTTTCATTCACATCTTGATCTGGAACCTTAGTTAACATGTCATCCACAACATTAACTTCACCATCTGGTCCCTCAAGTATGTGACTATGTGACAACCCCAGCACTATACTTCTATATAGTTCAGGCACTAGGAGCTGACTCACAACCTCTCCCTGGACTTCAGTGTTTATGGCAACATGAGAGAACCTCTCCTCAGAGTCAGGCTCCTGGGAAACCTCATTTAGAACAATCATATTTTCCTGTGCTGTTTTAAGAGAGGGTTCTCGCCACTGCTCACTCTCAAAACCGTCACAGGACACAGGCAAGTCAGGGACACTCGGTTCCCGAGAACCACCATCCTCGTCTCCCAACATCACCTGCAAAGGAATTTCATCACTATCATTATCAGCATCAGCACCATTTTCATGGTCATCATCATTATCAGGATCATCATCATCATTAGCATTATCATCATCATTATCACATAATTTTAACATCCCACTAGCATCGTGTTCCGCCCCTCGGGACTGCGTACCCTCAGTAGGGGCTTCATCACACTGTCCATCAGAATCACCCCTCCCCAGAGATCCTTAGACCGGGGAAAGTCATTACCCAATATAACGGGTTGCACCAGGGTCTTCACTACCCCCACTTCACATGAAATCTCCCGAGTTTGGGGACCAAGTCCACGGCAGTCTCTGGGTAGACTTTGGTGTCTCCATGGATGCACACCATACTCAAGTGCTTATCAGGGATGAAGTCCCTATCACTCAGGCTGTCACATACGGAAGTCACTGGACTCTCTGAGTCCAAGAGGGCCTGTGCTGGGCAGTCACTTACAACCACCGGGGACCCCTGTGGTCCAGTCTCTTCGGCTGAGGTGGACACACACACAGGCTCTGCGCAGGGAGAGAGGGATCTGCCATCATCACAACACATAGGCTCCCCCTCTATTGGACAGTTGGCTGCAATTTCACGCCAGCTCCAACACTGTCCATCACACTCTCCCACCCACATGTCCCCTCGGGCCTGAACCCGCTTATCAGCATACCCCATGTCCCCAACAGCTGGAACGCTCTTACCGCGAGAGTTCAGCGTCCGGGAACTCCGAAGTGACGACCTCTCAGACGGCTGTACCTCAGGAGGACGTGCTTGGGTGTAGCGGTCCACTATCACCTTTTCTACTCCATAATCAGGCCTGCTGACTGCAGACTCCCAACTGTATCTCCAGTCACGAACTCCCCTGGCACGGGCTGTCACCGTAACACCCAGCCGGGTAAGAATCGCCGCTTTCAACTTGGCATAGTCTTCGCTGTCCTGCTTGCTCAGGTCAGCCCAGACTTTTTGGGGTTCCCCAATCAGATAGGGTACGACCACCATGGCCCATTCAGATAGTGGCAGATTCTCCTTCTCTGCCAGTCTCTCAAACCTAGTAAGATATACCTCCACATCATCACGAGGTGTCATTTTTCTCAAGGACCGTCTTACCGCCTTCTTTATAGCGGACAACGCAGGTGCCTTCACAACATTACTCTGGGACGAGGTGCTGAGAGCTGCAATCTGCTCCAACACCCGGTTATTCTCCTGCTGCTGCTGCAGGAATTGCTGCTGGTGCTGCAGGCGCTGCTGCTCCATGCTCTGCTGCATGCTTCGCTGGGCCTGCACCAGGTACTCAATGAGCTCCTCCATACTGCCGGACTCATCTGTCTCAATCACAGCAGTCTTATGTTGCACATTAACTTTCGCCATTTGTTCAAACAGCGCCTCCATGCTGTCATCCATGCTGTCAGACTTCTCTGTCTTCACAACTGTAGTCTTCACTCAAGACATACACACTACACAGCTTTTTTTTTTTTTTTTCCTCAGAAAAATTCAGCCTTGCTGTGCAAACACTTTTTTTTTTTTTTTTTTTCTTCCTTTGCAAAGTCTATTAGGGCTACTGTCTCTTTAAGACTGCTCCACAAACTTTTCTTTTGCTGCTGCACATTCCACAGTCATTTTCACAACAAGTTCAGCTTTGCTGTGCATACATTTTCTCTCTGCAGACCCTATCAGGGCCACTGTCTCTCCAAGACTGCTCCAAACAGACGTTTCTGCTGACACACACTTTTTTTTTTTTTTTTTTCTGTTGCTATTTCAATAGACTTCACCTTTAATGCTGTCTCTTGCCACTGTGCTGCATGCACACTCCAGCACTAACTGTACCAGGCCCTGCGCTGCCCCAGCATTCTCCGCCAATTGTGAGCTTTTCCGGGGGGTTTAGCTCTAGGATCGCTGTCTGGGTAGACAGAATGGCACGGAAACAGTTCATTCAGACAGCAGTTTGGTGAAAACTGGCCGCAACCAGTTTTATTAAAGTCCACAGCACACAGATAAAAACAAATCATAAACAGAAAACCTGGGCTTGTCTAGCCACTAAATTACACTTAGATAGATGGCCCTCTCTATCCGGGACCCAGACTCTACCAGTCTGTGCCCAAAACAACACATATCACATATGTTACCAGTATGGAGTTTCACAGACACTCCTCTTTATGTCCGAAGGCAACTCCAATGTCCAGACTTGAGAGAGGTCACCTCCTATTCAGTCGCTATTCGCACGGATTCTCACTGCGACTACTCCTGTGTCCGGGGTACTTCCTGCACCCAGACTGAGATAGCTCACACTCTTAGAGACTGCTTCCTTGTGCCAGGACACCTCCCTGTGTCCAGACTAAAGACAGCTCTAACACTCTTGGAGACACCTTCTGTGCCTAGACCCCTTGTCCAGACTGAATGAGCTCTCTGACTGTGCTCACAAGCACCTACTTCTGGCTTCCTAATCAACACCTGAGTGGATTCAGGTCTGAGCTGCAAGCGTGTACTGAATGGCAGGTGTAATGACCTTTCTTTACCACCAGGTTTACAAAGCCACACATTTCGCTCATACCAGTCAGCAAGGTACTTAGGTGAAATATACACCTCATTCACCACATATTCCTTCACTGTCTCACAATATATATATATATATATATATATATATATATATATAGTATATACACTTGTAGATTGTGAGCCCTCGCAGGCAGGGTCCTCTCTCCTCCTGGACCAGGCAGTGGCTGTATATATATATATATATATATATATATATATATACTTGTAGACTGTGAGTCCTCGCGGGCAGGGTCCTCTCTCCTCCTGGACCAGGCGGTGACTGTATATATATATATATATATATATATAATATATATATATATATATATATACAGTATATACACTTGTAGACTGTGAGCCCTCGCGGGCAGGGTCCTCTCTCCTCCTGGACCAGGCAGTGACTGTTATATATATATATATATATATATATATATATATATATATATATAATATACACAGTATATACACTTGTAGACTGTGAGTCCTCGCGGGCAGGGTCCTCTCTCCTCCTGGACCAGGCGGTGACTGTATATATATATATATATATATATATATATATATATATATATATATATACAGTGCCTACAAGTAGTATTCAACCCCCTGCAGATTTAGCTGGTTGACACATGCGGAATTAACTTGGCATTGTGACATTTGTACTGTAGATCAGCCTGGAAGTGGGAAATGAACTGCAGCAAAAATTTTTGTTTTAATTTTTTTTTTTTTTTTTTTTTTAAACGTTAAAAGTTAATTCAGAGTGTCATTTATTATTCAACCCCTCAAACCACAAGAATTCTGTTTGGTCCCCCTAAAGTATTAAGAAGTAGTTCAGGCACCAAGAATAATGAGCTTCACATGTGTGGATTAATGATCTCTTTTGCCAGCCTTTTCTGACTATTTAAGACCCTCCCCAAACTTGTGAACAGCACTCATACATGGTCAACATGGGAAAGACAAAGGAGCATTCCAAGGCCATCAGAGACAAGATCGTGGAGGGTCACAAGGCTGGCAAGGGGTACAAAACCCTTTCCAAGGAGTTGGCCCTACCTGTCTCCACTGTTGGGAGCATCATCCGTAAGTGGAAGGCTTATGGAACTACTGTTAGCCTTCCACGGCCTGGACAGCCTTTGAAAGTTTCCTCCCGTGCCGAGGCCAGGCTTGTCCGAAGAGTCAAGGCTAACCCAAGGACAACAAGGAAGGAGCTCCGGGAAGATCTCATGGCAGTGGGGACATTGGTTTCAGTCAATACCATAAGTAACGTACTCCACCGCAATGGTCTCCGTTCCAGACGAGCCCGTAAGGTACCTTTACTTTCAAAGCGTCATGTCAAGGCTCGTCTACAGTTTGCTCATGATCACTTGGAGGACTCTGAGACAGACTGGTTCAAGGTTCTATGGTCTGATGAGACCAAGATCGAGATCTTTGGTGCCAACCACACACGTGACGTTTGGAGACTGGATGGCACTGCATACGACCCCAAGAATACCATCCCTACAGTCAAGCATGGTGGTGGCAGCATCATGCTGTGGGGCTGTTTCTCAGCCAAGGGGCCTGGCCATCTGGTCCGCATCCATGGGAGGATGGATAGCACGGCCTACCTGGAGATTTTGGCCAAGAACCTCCGCTCCTCCATCAAGGATCTTAAGATGGGTCGTAATTTCATCTTCCAACAAGACAACAACCCAAAGCACACAGCCAAGAAAACCAAGGCCTGGTTCAAGAGGGAAAAAGTCAAGGTGTTGGAGTGGCCTAGTCAGTCTCCTGACCTTAACCCAATTGAAAACTTGTGGAAGGAGCTCAAGATTAAAGTCCACATGAGACACCCAAAGAACCTAAATAACTTGGAGAAGATCTGCATGGAGGAGTGGGCCAAGATAACTCCACAGACCTGTGCCGGCCTGATCAGGTCTTATAAAAGACGATTATTAGCTGTAATTGCAAACAAGGGTTATTCCACGAAATATTAAACATAGGGGTTGTATAATAATTGACCCACACTTTTATGTTTAAAATTTATTAAAATTCAACTGAGCAACATAACTTTTTGTTTTGTAAGATTTATGCTTCTGTTAATAAATCCTACTCTCGTTTGCAGTTTGAAGGCTCTAACTTATTTGCATCTTATCAAACCAGCTAAATCTGCAGGGGGTTGAATACTACTTGTAGGCACTGTATATGTATATATATATATATATACAGTATATACACTTGTAGACTGTGAGCCCTCGCGGGCAGGATCCTCTCTCCTCCTGGATCAGGCGGTGACTGTAATGTATATATATATATATATATATATATATATATATATATACTTGTAGACTGTGAGTCCTCGCGGGCAGGGTCCTCTCTCCTCCTGGACCAGGCGGTGACTGTAATATATATATATACATATATATATATATATATATATATATATATATATATATTCACTTGTAGACTGTGAGTCCTCGCGGGCAGGGTCCTCTCTCCTCCTGGACCAGGCGGTGACTGTATATATATATATATATATATATATATATATATATATATATATACACAGTATATACACTTGTAGACTGTGAGCCCTCGCGGGCAGGGTCCTCTCTCCTCCTGGACCAGGCAGTGACTGTATATATATTATATATATATTATATACACACACAGTATATACACTTGTAGACTGTGAGTCCTCGCGGGCAGGATCCTCTCTCCTCCTGGACCAGGCGGTTGACTGTATATATATATATATACACTTGTAGACTGTGAGTCCTCGCGGGCAGGGTCCTCTCTCCTCCTGGACCAGGCGGTGACTGTATATATATATATATATATATATATATATATATACAGTATATACACTTGTAGACTGTGAGCCCTCGCGGGCAGGGTCCTCTCTCCTCCTGGATCAGGCGGTGTGACTGTATATATATATACAGTATATACACTTGTAGACTGTGAGCCCTCGCGGGCAGGGTCCTCTCTCCTCCTGGAACAGGCGGTGACTGTATATATATATATATATATATATATATATATATATATATATACACAGTATATACACTTGTAGACTGTGAGGGTCCTCTCTCCTCCTGGACCAGGCGGTGACTGTATATTTATATATATATATATATACACTTGTAGATCGTGAGTCCTCGCGGGCAGGGTCCTCTCTCCTCCTGGACCAGGCGGTGACTATATATATATACAGTATATACACTTGTAGATTGTGAGCCCTCGCGGGCAGGGTCTCTCTCCTTCTGGACCAGGCGGTGACTGTATATATATATATATTATATATATATATATATATATATATATATATATATAACACAGTATATACACTTGTAGACTGCGAGCCCTCGCTGGCAGGGTCCTCTCTCCTCCTGGACCAGGCGGTGACTGTATATATATATATATATATATATATATATATATATATATATACACTTGTAGACTGTGAGCCCTCGCGGCAGGGTCCTCTCTCCTCCTGGACCAGGCGGTGACTGTATATATATATATATGACCCCTACTCTTCTCAATCTATACACTTGGCCTGGGGCAACTCATAAAGTCCCACGGATTCCAGTACCACCTTTACGCTGATGACACTCAGATCTACCTCTCTGGCCCAGACATCATCTCTCTGCTATCCAGAATCCCGGAGTGTCTATCAGCCATATCCTCCTTCTTCTCCTCCCGCTTCCTCAAACTCAATGTGGACAAATCTGAACTCATAATCTTTCCCCCATCCCACAGATCTTCCTTACCTGACCTATCTATCACAATTAACGACATCATGCTTTCCCCCGTACCAGAAGTCCGCTGCCTCGGAGTAACCCTTGACTCTGCCCTGTCCTTCAAACCGCACATCCAAGCTCTTTCTACCTCCTGTCGCCTTCAGCTCAAAAATATTTCAAGAATCCGTCCTTTCCTCAACCCTCAATCTACTAAAATGATTGTGCACGCCCTCATCATCTCCCGCCTCGACTACTGCAACACCTTTTTCTCTGGCCTCCCTGCTAACACCCTCACACCTCTCCAGTCCATCCTTAACTCCGCTGCACGACTAATTCACCTCTCTCCTCGCTACTACTCCGCTTCTCCCCTCTGCAAATCTCTTCACTGGCTCCCATTCCCTCAGCGTATCCAGTTCAAATTACTAATACTGACCTACAAGGCCATCTATAATCTGTCTCCTCCATATATCTCTGAACTAATCTCCCGATATCTTCCCTCACGTAATCTCCGATCCTCCCAAGACATCCTTCTCTCCTCCACACTTATTCGCTCCTCACCCAACCGCCTCCAAGACTTCTCCCGAATATCCCCCATCCTCTGGAATTCTTTGCCCCAACACATCCGACTATCAAACTCATTCAGATCCTTCAGACGGAACCTGAAAACCCATCTCTTCAGGAAAGCCTACAGCCTGCAATGACCCTGCTACCTCCTCACCACTACCGGAGATATTGCCTCAACCAACACCGGAACTGCTGCAACCCCCCGACCTACTGTCTCGTGCCCCACAATCCTGTAGAATGTAAGCCCGAAAGGGCCGGGTCCTCTCCCCTCTGTATCAGTCTGTCATTGTTAGTTTGTTTACTGTAAGTGATACCTGTAATTTGTATGTAACCCCTTCTCATGTACACCACCATGGAATCAATGGTGCTATAGAAATAAACAATAATAATAATAATAATATATATATATATATATATATAATATTTTATATCAGATATCCTGTAGATCACCCTCCCTGGTAGGCGGCTCTATCTTCCATCACTGAAGTGATATATATATATATATATATATATATATATACATATACACAGTATATACACTTGTAGACTGTGAGCCCTCGCGGGCAGGGTCCTCTCTCCTCCTGGACCAGGCGGTGACTGTATATATATTATGAAAGAGGAAGAAATAGAGGATATTTAAAGGGCAAAGCAAGAATCTCTTGGAGGACAGACTGCACACAGGCAGCATTCATCTGACATCCAGAGACCTGAGCATCCAAAGGTAGGACCATCCTGCAACCCCAAAACAATCTATAGACTTCCTCCAAATCTATCTTCTAATGGTACTGCCACACTACACAATCCCGCTAGCGATCTCGTTAGCGTCGCATACTAATGAGATCGCTAGCGGGATTGTTTCTATATCGCTAGTAGCTACCTAACTTAGCGATGTCGTTAAGGACGCTATCGCGGTTAGCGATCTCCTTAACGACTTTAGCGGTACAAAAGTACCGCTAAATCGCTAAGAAAAGGTGCTACACTTAGCGATTATACTTACCCAGCGGGAGCGCCGACGATGAAATAGGGTCCGGAACGATTCCAGCGACGAGCGAGATCACAGCAGGATCTCAGCAGGGAGCTCGTCGCTGGTAGATGCCGCACACTACAACATCGCTAACGGGATCGCTAAATAGTGACGTTTTTTAGCGATCCCGTTAGCGATGTTGTTTAGTGTGGCATACCCTTTAGAAATAAGGATTATAATTACTATATAACCACAAAAATGGAAAACACAAATTTAGAAGTAAATGGGCAAAGCACATGGCTGGAGACACAGCACACCAGGGGGTCAGATATGGAGACACCACAGGGGCAGAAGAGCAGTAAAGTCAAGAAAGGAAACGCAATGAGGGAGAATCCAGAAACCCTTATTTCTGATTACACTAAAGATGAAGAAAAAAGGAGAACCAACGTGTTATTCTACACAGACCATCTCACAGCCTGGCACACCACCCTGTGCAAGCAGTATAAACATATATCTCAGTGCAACACTAATACTGGCCGGCAGATTAAAATTAAACGCAAAGCAGAAGATGACACACACTCACTCACCATAAGCCTGTACAACACTGGCACCGTCATGGTGCAAGGGACTGAGGACAATCTGCAGCAGTTTGAAGACCATTTTACTGATATCAAAGAACAGGCTCAAATCCTTAAAAAGCCACTTCCAGAGGCCATTTCTAAAGGTACTGCCACACTAAACGCTCCCGCTAGCGATCACGATAACGACGCATACTAATGCGATCGCTAGCGGGATCGTTTTAATATCGCTAGTAACGCACTAATTTAGCGATGTCGTTAAGGACGCTATCGCGGTTAGCGATCTCCTTAACGACTTTGGCGGTACAAAAACACCGCACATCGCTAAAAAAAAGGTGCCACACTCAGCGATATATGCTCACCAGCGGGACGCCAACGATAAAAATAGGGTCCGGAACGATGAGAACGATGAACGAGATCACAGCAGGGGCACAGCAGGGGCCACGTCGTTAGTACATGCCACACACAACAACGTCACTAACGAGATCGCTAAATAGTGACGTTTTTTAGCGATCTCGTTAGCGACGCTGTTTAGTGTGGCATACCCTTAATGCTCACATCTCTACAGAGTCCTCCAGGCACAGCTCTTCAACCCACAACACTTCACACCTCTCCCCTGAGACCATCAGAGACTGTCTATCTCAATTAGAAGGAGACTTGGTTCAAATTAAGGAAGAACTTCAAAGAAACTCACATAGAAATGCAAATGACCAAGCAACAAATGAGATCAACAAGCTGAAATGTGAGTTCAAGTCAGCTCTCCAGAAAATAAGAGAGGAAATGAGTGAATTACAAAATGACAATGAAAGGCTCAGAAAGGAGATAGCAGAGCTAAAACCACAGACTCCTCAATGTCTGACCCAGCAGGGGGCAATGGGAACAAGACAGAGAGCAGACAACATGGCCTCCACTGACCAGAATGTGGAGACGCCAAACAACAACACAGCAATAACCTACAATATGAATAATCCTGAAACCAAGAAAAGTGAATCAGCGAGAAGAGAACCAACCACCAGCAAAGCCAGCATCACAGACCCCCACCATCAGCCACCACAAAGTCCTGATATTGTCCTAATAATGGACTCAAATGGGAAGTACCTAAATGCTCAATGGCTATTCCCAGGAAAACGGGTCAGAAAAATCCACTGTGCAACTATTGAACAGGTGACAGAGGTCATCAATAATCCACGTTTTACCAACCCAAACCATATCATTATACACACAGGTACAAACAGTCTGCCAGACCAGCACCAGCAGATCGCAGGACAACTGGCCCAACTAGCAAAGAAGGCAAAACTAAAATTCCCAGACAGCAAAATCATTCTGTCATCTTTGCTCCCAACAAAGGACATATCCAGGCAAACCACCCAAAGCATCAATATGGAACTGACAGAAAGGGTCAAGACTGTCCCAAACGTGACCCTGGCACAACACCTTTCCATAAACCACCATCACCTATATGATAAAGCACCTCAACAAACAAGGGGTCAGCCTCCTGGCCAAAGAGCTGAAAGACATCGTACTAAACAGAGGACCCAGGCCTGGATTCAACAGTAACCAACATCACACCGAAAGACCCCTAACAATAAAAAGACAGAAAACCCCAATCCTATCTCCAGAAGCTGGAAACAAAGCTCTTCACCCAAAATCAGACCATCAGAGGAGGAGACCTCCATGGAGGGGTCCACCGACCCCACACAGATACATGCAGAGCAGAGATATGGATGAGGTAAAGACCCTGCTCAGCGCACTATGCAGGAAACTAATGTGACTGGATGGAACCAAGCACACCTACAAAACGGTCAGAAATCCAGTTTGTCCTACACAGCCATACTCATTACAAGGTATATACACACAAGATAAATAGAAAAATGACTTCACTTACAATCAGCAGCTGGAACATTCAGGGTCTCAACACCTCGACCTTTGGATGTAAAACAAATGACCCGACTTTATACAAAGACTGAAAAATATAGACATCCAGATCCTCCTGGAAACATGGACCAGAGCCGAAAACGAATCCCTGGCGCCCATCGGATACAGGGAAATCTCTGTCCCTGCCCTGAAAAATAAAAACATCAAACAGGGCCGGAGCTCAGGAGGAATACTGATCTGGTATAAAGACGAGCTCCACCAATACATCAAACCGGTGAAGAGAGGAGGTAGCCACATATGGATCAGGATCAGCAGCTCCATCCTCACCTCTCAGTCTGATGTCCACCTCTGCGCCACCTATATACCACCGCCAGAGTCCCCCTACTTCAATCCAGAGAGCTTCGAGATCTTACAAAGAGAAGCCGCCCACTATCAGGCCCTGGGCAAAGTTCTCATCTTTGGAGACCTCAACGAAGAACAGGGAGAGAAAACGACTTCCTGACCACGGATGGGAACATCTACATATTTGGAGCAGAGAATGACGGCCAAGACTCAGTACACACAGAGAGAAACAGCTATGACAGTACAGTCAACAAAAGTGGTAAAAAGCTCCTGAACGTATGTAGAAGTTTAGGACTTCATATTCTTAATGGACGTACCAAAGGAGACTCTTTAGGGAGGTGTACACTAAACTCCCATGTAGGGAGGAGTGTAGTAGATTATGCCATTACAGACATGAGCCGGGCAAATATCAGCGCCTTCATAGTCACCCCACAAACGCACCTGTCAGACCACAGCCAACTTCTTCTGTACTTGAAATCTACAGAGAAACCACCCACTCAAAAGCCACAGCATAGCGGCCTCTTCAACCGGCCTCCATCATATAAATGGTCCAAAACGTCGGCACTAAAGTATAAAGAGGCTCTCAGCAGACCCGAAATACAGCGGATGCTCCACCACTTCTACAACCACGAGTACCAGCCTAACCCAAAGGGAGTGAGTCAAGCTACAAAAGACCTCAACAATATATTCTATGCAATGGCCAGATTGTCCGACCTTAAAAAAGTTGACTACAAGAGACCAAAAGAAAAACAGATCAATGGTTGGTTTGACAGAGAATGTAAAGCCGTACGGAAGACCCTGAGAACAGCCTCAAACAAGAAACATAGAGACCCCAACCACCCTGGTCTGAGGGAAGCCTATGAAACCATACAAAGACAGTACAAAACCATCCTCAGGAGGAAGAAGCAGAGTTACATCTCTACCAAGCTTAACCAACTCCAAGATGCTCTTCAAGACAATTCCTTCTGGGAACTATGGAACCACATGGGCACAAAAGACAAGAAAAACAACATCCATATCCAAAATGGCAACATCTGGCTCCAGTACTTCAGAGACCTCTATAAAGACATCCCAAAGGAAGAACTAAACCAAGAACAGGAAAACATAATGGCAAAATTAAAAGCAATGGAGGAAAAATTAAAAAAAATTCCAAAACCCAGTGGATACACCTATTACATTACAGTAAGTAGCAGAGAGAATCTCTTCCATAAGATGTAGAAAAGCCGGTGGCCTGGATGGAATCCTACCAGAAATGCTGAAGTACAGCCCACCAGAAATACAGGCTGCAATGGTTAAACTCTTCAATATTGTGCTAAGTGCCGGCTACTTCCCTCGTACCTGGAACCAAGGCCTCATCACACCGATCCACAAGAATGGGGACAGGTATGACCCAGCCAACTACAGAGGCATATGTGTCAGCAGCAACCTGGGGAAACTGTTCAACAGCATCCTGAACAAGAGGATCTTCAGTTTCCTCACCGAACATAACGTCCTCAGCAAGAGCCAAGCAGGGTTCATGCCAAACCACCGCACCACTGACCACATCTATACCCTGCACAGCCTCATTCAGAGACACGTCCACAATACAAAGAACGGGAAGATATACGCCTGTTTCGTGGACTTTAAAAAGGCCTTTGATTCGGTGTGGCACCCGGGCTTATTCCTGAAACTGCTGGAGAGCGGAATAGGAGGAAAGACCTACGATGTTATCAAAAGCTCCTACACCGAGAACCTCTGCAGTGTGAGTGTGAACGGTAAAAGAACGGCTTATTTCCAGCAGAGCCGTGGAGTCAGACAAGGCTGCAGCCTAAGTCCAACGCTCTTCAACATTTACATCAACGAGCTGGCTACCGCTCTGGAATCTTCCACAGCACCAGGTCCCACCCTCCACGACACCCAGGTGAAATTCCTGCTGTATGCAGATGACCTGCTGCTTCTGTCACCAACCGAGAAAGGCCTTCAAGACAACCTGAAAATCTTAGAGTAATTCAGCTCCACCTGGGCACTACCGGTCAACCTAAAGAAAACCAACATCATGGTGTTCCAGAGGAGAAAGAGAAAATTAGACCAGCACCCTTCATTTGTCCTCAACAACTGCACCCTTACAGGAACAGACAAATATACCTACCTGGGCCTAGAGATTCACCGGTCAGGAAGCTTCAAACAAGCCATAGAGACCCTGAAAGACAAGACATGTAAAACCTTCTATGGCATCCGAAGGAAACTCTACCATCTGAAGCCACCAGTGAGGGTCTGGTTAAAAATCTTCGACTCTGTCATCGCCCCAATCCTCCTGTATGGCAGTGAAGTCTGGGGTCCTCACACCTACCCAGACTGGTCAAGGTGGGATTCCAGCCCAACAGAAATATTCCACCTGGAATTCTGCAAGCACCTTCTCCAAGTCCATCGGAGCACCTCCAACAGTGCCTGCCAGGCCGAGCTGGGCAGATTCCCTCTACACCTAACGGTTCTAAAGAGGGCACTGTCATTCCGGGCTCACCTACATAGGAGCAATCCAAGCTCCCATCAGCCCTGACACACGTAGGTGAAACAGAAAAACTAGGACCCTCGGAACAGCTCACCCAAACCCAACCTGACCAGAACACCAATCACAACAACCTGACAAAAGCCGAAATCAGGAAGATGGTAGACGAAGGCCAGGAGAGGTATGTCAGTGGCTGGAAGAACGACATCATCAGCTCCCAGAAACTGACCATGTACCGGAGTCTACAGAGAGACTACAGTCTGGCCCCATACCTGGAGAAACTCCCGGACCCCAGAGACCGCCAGATCCTGAGCCGGTATAGACTCAGCGCTCACAGTCTGGCCATCGAATCCGGCCGACACAGGCAGAGCTACAAGCCAAGGGAGGAAAGACTATGCCAACACTGTGACCAGGAGGCCATAGAGGACGAAACCCACTTCCTGCTACACTGCTCCAAATACTCAGCAGTGAGGGACACTCACTTCAGGAGACTCTCACATCTCTTCCCGGATTTCATCACCATGAAGGAGGAAGAGAAAACATATATCTTGCTGGGGGAAGAAGAGAGAGCAGCGGAGATAGCAGCGCGGTATGTGAGCGAATGTCATAGACTGCGAGAAAGAGAACTATGATATGCCATGGACTTCTACAGCCCCCACCCCGGATCTGCCCCCATCCCCCCTCCCTATGCCATGGACTTCTATAGCCCACACCCTGGATCTGCCCCCATCCCCCCTCCCTATGCCATGGACTTCTATAGCCCACACCCTGGATCTGCCCCCATCCCCCCTCCCTATGCCATGGACTTCTATAGCCCACACCCCGGATCTGCCCCCATCCCCCCTCCCTATGCCATGGACTTCCATAGCCCCCACCCTGGATCTGTCCCCATCCCCCCTCCCTATGCCATGGACTTCTATAGCCCCCACCCCGGATCTGCCCCTATCACCCCTCCCTATGCCATGGACTTCCATAGCCCCTACCCTAGATCTGCCCCTACCCAACATCCCTATCCCTATTCCCCTTTTGTACACTTGCTTTGGCAAAACTAATGTGTATTTAGTCCTGCCAATAAAGCTTCTTTGAATTTGAATATATATATATATATATATATATAGTATATACACTTGTAGACTGTGAGCCCTCGCGGGCAGGGTCCTCTCTCCTCCTGGACCAGGCGGTGACTGTATATATATATGTGTAATATATATATTATATATAATATAACACAGTATATACACTTGTAGACTGTGAGCCCTCGCGGGCAGGGTCCTCTCTCCTCCTGGACCAGGCGGTGACTGTATATATATATATGTATATATATATAATATATATATATATATATATATATATATACACAGTATATACACTTGTAGACTGTGAGCCCTCATATATAATATATTATATATATATATATATAACACAGTATATACACTTGTAGACTGTGAGCCCTCGCGGGCAGGGTCCTCTCTCCTCCTGGACCAGGCGGTGACTGTATATATATATGTGTTATATATATATATATATATATATATATTATATACACAGTATATACACTTGTAGACTGTGAGCCCTCGCGGGCAGGGTCCTCTCTCTCTCCTGGACCAGGCGGTGACTGTATATATATATATGTTATATATAATATATATATATATATATATATACAGTATATACACTTGTAGATTGTGAGCCCTCGCGGGCAGGGTCCTCTCTCCTCCTGGACCAGGCGGTGACTGTATATATATATATATATATATATATATACAGTATATACACTTGTAGATTGTGAGCCCTCGCGGGCAGGGTCCTCTCTCCTCCTGGACCAGGCGGTAACTGTATATATTATGTACACCCCTCTTCACATGGAATAAATGGCGCTATAATAATAATAAATAATAATATCCAGAACTACAACTCCCAGCACCTCACACCTACCGCTCTCAGGCTCCTCAGTGTAAACTCTCGGTCTCCATGGTAACAGTCAGGGAGCCGGAAGTGAGTGCGGCTTCCATCCGGTCAGGTGACCCTCCTCGCTCCCCGGTGGCCTCCTCGGACTCCGGTTGTTCCGCCTCCCCGTCCCTCCTCTCCCTGCACACATCCCCCGCAGCAGCCGGCACCGGACATGGTCACTGACAGCGGAGGCCCGCGTTCATCGGAAGTGACGTCACCGGCTCAGTGTAAGGGGCGGAGCGACAGGAGGCGGGCGGGGCCAGCGCGGGTCACAGGGTGAGCGGTGTCAGATCTTTTCCCGCCGGGTCACAAGATGGTGGACGAATTAGAGGAGCTGGAAGACCTGGTGCATGTCACGGTGGGCGACCTCCCCAACCGGGGCTACGGGGTGATGGAGGAGATCCGGCGGCAGGGGAAGCTGTGTGACGTCACCCTGAAGGTGAGAACACCCCCGCTCAGAAGTGGTGTCACCCTGTCACCCGACCCCCCCAATACCGGAGCCGCCCTCCCCCAACACTGCCCCCCCCAATACCGGAGCCGCCCTCCACACTGCCCCCCAATACCGACGCCCTCCCCCAACACTGCCCCCAATACCGGAGCCGCCCTCCCCCAACACTGCCCCCCCCAAACCGGAGCCCCCTCCCCACACTGCCCCCCAAAACCGGAGCCGCCCTCCCCCAACACTGCCCCCCCCAATACCGGAGTCGCCCTCCCCCAACACTGCCCCCCCCAATACCGGAGCCGCCCTCCCCCAACACTGCCCCCCCCCAATACCGGAGCCGCCCTCCCCCAACACTGCCCCCCCCCAATACCGGAGTCGCCCTCCCCCAACACTGCCCCCCCCCAATACCGGAGTCGCCCTCCCCCAACACTGCCCCCCCCAATACCGGAGTCGCCCTCCCCCAACACTGCCCCCCCCAATACCGGAGTCGCCCTCCCCCAACACTGCCCTCCAATACCGGAGCCGCCCTCCCCCAACACTGCCCCCCCAATACCGGAGCCGCCCTCCCCCAACACTGCCCCCCCCAATACCGGAGCCGCCCTCCCCCAACACTGCCCCCCCCCCAATACCGGAGCCGCCCTCCCCCAACACTGCCCCCCCCCCCAATACCGGAGCCGCCCTCCCCCAACACTGCCCCCCCCCCCAATACCGGAGTCGCCCTCCCCCAACACTGCCCCCCAATACGAGCCGCCCTCCCCCAGCACTGCCCCCCCCCAATACCGGAGTCGCCCTCCCCCAACACTGCCCTCCAATACCGGAGCCGCCCTCCCCCAACACTGCCCCCCCCAATACCGGAGCCGCCCTCCCCCAACACTGCCCCCCCCAATACCGGAGCCGCCCTCCCCCAACACTGCCCCCCCCCAATACCGGAGTCGCCCTCCCCCAACACTGCCCCCCAATACCGGAGCCGCCCTCCCCCAGCACTGCCCCCCCCCAATACCGGAGTCGCCCTCTCCCCAACACTGCCCCCCAATACCGGAGCCGCCCTCCCCCAACACTGCCCCCCAATACCGGAGCCGCCCTCCCCCAGCACTGCCCCCCCCCAATACCGGAGCCGCCCTCCCCCAGCACTGCCCCCCCAATACCGGAGCCGCCCCCCCCCAATACCGGAGCCGCCCTCCCCCAATACCGGAGCCGCCCTCCCCCAATACCGGAGCCGCCCTCCCCCAATACCGGAGCCGCCCTCCCCCAATACCGGAGCCGCCCTCCCCCAATACCGGAGCCGCCCTCCCCCAATACCGGAGCCGCCCTCCCCCAATACCGGAGCCGCCCTCCCCAACACTGCCCCCCAATACCGGAGCGGCCCTCCCCCAACACTGCCCCCCAATACGGAGCGGCCCTCCCCCAAACCAGCGGCCCTCCCCAATACCGGAGCGGCCCTCCCCCAATACCGGAGCGGCCCTCCCCCAATACCGGAGCGGCCCTCCCCCAATACCGGAGCGGCCCTCCCCCAACACGCCCCCCCCAATACCGGAGCGGCCCTCCCCCAACACTGCCCCCCCCCAATACCGGAGCGGCCCTCCCCCAACACTGCCCCCCCCCAATACCGGAGCCGCCCTCCCCCTATCTCTCCCCCCAATACCAGAGCGGCCCTACCCCAACACTGCCCCCACATAATGCTGGATGTGTCCTACTGTCCTGCCCCCCTATAACTGGACCCATCCTACACCCCCCGTTACCGGTCCCGTCTCCTTTCCGTCTCCTGTCCCGTCCTCCCCGTTGTCCCGTCCCCTCCGTCCTCCCGTTGCCGGTCCCCCTCCGTCCCTCCCGGTTGCCGGTCCCCCTCCGTCCCTCCCGGTTGCCGGTCCCCCTCCGTCCCTCCCGGTTGCCGGTCCCCCTCCGTCCCTCCCGGTTGCCGGTCCCCCTCCGTCCCTCCCGGTTGCCGGTCCCCCTCCGTCCCTCCCGGTTGCCGGTCCCCCTCCGTCCCTCCCGGTTGCCGGTCCCCCTCCGTCCCTCCCGGTTGCCGGTCCCCCTCCGTCCCTCCCGGTTGCCGGTCCCCCTCCGTCCCTCCCGGTTGCCGGTCCCTCCCGGTTGCCGGTCCCCCTCCGTCCCTCCCGGTTGCCGGTCCCCCTCCGTCCCTCCCGGTTGCCGGTCCCCCTCCGTCCCTCCCGGTTGCCGGTCCCCCTCCGTCCCTCCCGGTTGCCGGTCCCCCTCCGTCCCTCCCGGTTGCCGGTCCCCTCCGTCCCTCCCGGTTGCCGGTCCCCCTCCGTCCCTCCCGGTTGCCGGTCCCCCTCCGTCCCTCCGGTTGCCGGTCCCCCTCCGTCCCTCCGGTTGCCGGTCCCCCTCCGTCCCTCCCGGTTGCCGGTCCCCCTCCGTCCCTCCCGGTTGCCGGTCCCCCTCCGTCCCTCCCGGTTGCCGGTCCCCCTCCGTCCCTCCCGGTTGCCGGTCCCCCTCCGTCCCTCCCGGTTGCCGGTCCCCCTCCGTCCCTCCCGGTTGCCGGTCCCCCTCCGTCCCTCCCGGTTGCCGGTCCCCCTCGTCTCCTGTGTCCCTCCCCGTTGCAGGTTCCCCCGTCCCTTCTGCCCCCCCCCACCCTCTGTTGCTGATTGTTGCATTTTCCCTGTTTTGTTACAATGTCTCAGCTTCTGTGCAGCACTGTCCGTACTGGACACAATTGTACCGACACCCAGCTGTGAGGCGTCAGGTATATGGCAGTTTCCATGCTGGCGGTCCTGCCGTCCTGTGTACACAGCGCCTGTTGTCTCTGGAGGTGTTTCTCGGGTGTGACCGTGTTCTGCTGCCAGGTTGTACCCAAATCACCCGTCTGGTAACCAGGGTGCGGCACCGTAACTCTGCCCAGCAGCCGCCCACACGGGGTGTTCTGGATAACTACCAGGCGATATCCCGAAAACTGCTCACCCTGCAAGAATAATGGGTGAATTATGCATGTTACACACCGCCAAACCGTGCCTCGCAGCATCACACGCTGTGCCGCCCGGACATGCATGGAGTCTGGGCAGAGCCAGGGTCACTGATGTTCAGACCCTCTTTGTGTTGAGCCGGACCCCGGCGTCTGCTTTCATTGGAGCCGGCAGCACGTGGCGTCTGGGGATGAGTAAAGCGGTGCACATTAAACGAGCTGCGGGTTTATGTTCTCGTCTCCGAGATAATCCCCCTGTGCCGCCCTCTGATGCCCGTCTGCCCTCCGGTCACCCCGCGGGCGTTACTGGCCACCTCTCATCTCTGGTGGAGCTGCCCCCGGATTGCACTGAGGTCAATATGGCGGTACGCCAACGCAGTGCCAGATACCGGGTGACCTGCCGTGCAGTGGCCGAGGAATCCGCTCCTCTAGAATAGTCCCGGTCTGGCTCACAGGTCGGCTCCGGGGAGCTGCTAGAGAACGGTAATCCGGGATCTGCCGGCCCCAGTGATGATACGTGGCGTCTGGATTATCGGACTCTGTCCACGCTCTCAGCGTCAGCTCGTTACTCCGTGCGCTCAGCAGATTCCTGGTTAATTCTGACACAATGCGGAGTGTGCGTCTGGCCGGGCCGGAGTGTGCGTCTGGCCGGGCCGATCCTCACTACTGTTTAGTGACTGACGCTAAGAACCCCCATCATCCTGTTACCAGTGACGTCACCGCAGATTAATCCGGTTTCTCGGCCTTTTCCTGCCGTTAGAAAGTTCATGACTTCTGAATCCTCTGTGGCTTCACTTTTCTCATGTGTGATCCTCCAGTCACATCTAGAGCTGCAGTCGTCGCTCTGGCAGTTTCCTCACAGCTGTGGGACTTCAGGACGGCTAGATGAAGATGATGCATAGTGCAGCAGAGCTGTGTGTGCGGGGAAGACACTACATCATCCAAAACACAGCATGCCAGACCCTGAACCAGCAGCAGATACCTATACGGATAAGAAGCCTGAAGCTGTGAATGCAACTCTGGATGTGTCTGGAGCAGAGCTGGTGATACAGCGGATCCAGTAACAGATGTTTGTTTCTCAGGTCGGGGAGCACAAGTTCAGCGCGCACCGCATCGTGCTGGCGGCCTCCATCCCGTACTTCCACGCCATGTTCACCAACGACATGATGGAGTGCAAGCAGGACGAGATCGTCATGCAGGGAATGGATCCCTGGTAAGTAGCGGGGCCGACACATTGTAACAAATTCTCAGATGTCAGCATCTATAAGGAACCTATAGGTGACCCCTGGGTGTGAGCTGATTGCCCCCTATAGGTGACTCCCAGGTGTGGGGTGATTGCCCCCTCAGGTCCTGTAGGTGACCCCTGGGTGTGAGGTGATTGCCCCGTCTGGTCCTGTAGGTGACCCCTGGGCGGGAGGTAATGGTCCCCTATAGATGATTGCCCCCTCTCTCTCTCTCCGTCCTCAGCGCCCTGGAGGCTCTGATTAACTTTGCGTATAATGGGCACCTGGCCATCGACCAGCAGAACGTGCAGTCCCTCCTGATGGGCGCCAGCTTCCTGCAGCTGCAGAACATAAAGGACGCCTGCTGCGCCTTCCTGAAGGAGCGGTAAGTGCAGCTGTGACATCGCCGAGCCGATGTACAGAGTAACTGACGGTGAGCTTAGTACCTGGATGCCTGCAGCGGGTGGACACGTCCCATCTCCCGGGGGTCCTTGTGGTCGGAGCTGCAGGCAGGGGGGCTTCTATCCTGATGTCTCCGCTCTCCTCTAAGGTTGCACCCCAAGAATTGCCTGGGAGTGCGGCAGTTTGCGGAGACGATGATGTGCGCGGTGCTGTACGATGCCGCCAACCGCTTCATCCACGAGCACTTTGTGGAGGTCTCCATGTCGGAGGAGTTCCTGGCTCTCGCCTTCGATGAGGTCCTGGAGCTGGTGTCCCGAGACGAGCTGAACGTGAAGGCGGAGGAGCAGGTGAGACGAGGGAGACCCCAGTCCTGTGACCCCACCGAACTCCATGCCCCTCCTCAGAAGGATCACACCACCCATCCTCCACCATGATTCCCTCTAATCTCCCGAAATACTCTGTGCTTTCATCCTTCCACGACGTAATATTGCACGCAGTGAACTCCTCGCTCTGCTGAAATACTCTGTGCTGCTTGGGACTTTTGGGCATCGGTCTCCTTGCACATGTAATGGACACTGTGACCTATAAGATCAGATCACTTCTCTCCTGAAACACTCTGTGCTGCTGGGGGAGCAGTCTGCTATAAATGACTCGGTCTTAAACCTCCCACAAAACTGACTTCCTGCAATGAGTCCATGTTCCCAGCAGCACAGAGTGTTACAGCAGAGGAGTCTGCTGATATTACAGGATGTCACAGTAGAAGGAGCCATGTCCCCAGCAGCGCAGAGTACTTCAGGATAGGAGTGTGCGGATATTGCAGGAGATCATATTAGGAGCTGGGTCCCCAGCAGCGCAGAGTACTTCAGGATAGGAGTGTGCGGATATTACAGGAGATCATATTAGGAGCCGGGTCCCCAGCAGCGCAGAGTATTTCAGGATAGGAGTGTGCGGATATCACAGGAGATCATATTAGGAGCCAGGTCCCCAGCAGCGCAGAGTATTTCAGGATAGGAGTCTGCGGATATTACAGGAGATCATATTAGGAGCTGGGTCCCAAGCAGCGCAGAGCATTTCAGGATTGGAGTTTGCGGATTATACAGGAGATCATGTTAGGAGCCGGGTCCCCAGCAGCGCAGAGTATTTCAGGATAGGAGTGTGTGGATATTACAGGAGATCATATTAGGAGCCGGGGTCCCAGCAGCGCAGAGTATTTCAGGATAGGAGTGTGCGGATATTACAGGAGATCATATTAGGAGCCGGGTCCCCAGCAGCGCAGAGCATTTCAGGATTGGAGTTTGCGGATTATACAGGAGATCATGTTAGGAGCCGGGTCCCAGCAGCGCAGAGTATTTCAGGATAGGAGTGTGGATATTACAGGAGATCATATTAGGAGTCGGGTCCCAGCAGCGCAGAGTATTTCAGGATAGGAGTGTGCGCGAGGAGCTTCTATTGAGCCCGCTGGTTGCCCCAGAAGCGCTGGAGTGCATTTCGGATACGGATGTGCGGATTGTACAGGAGATATCATAGAGACTGGGAGTCCCAGCGGAGGAGTACTTCATCGAGGGAGGTTGCGGATTGTCCAGAGAGCTGAACTAAGGGAGGAGCAGGGTCCGAGGAGACCATTGACGTATTTCAGAAGGATCAACCATCCTCACATGGAGTTCTTATTCGAATCCTGGTTCACTCCACGCAGCGCAGAGTATTCCTCTGGAATACCGTGCTGCTGGGACTATTCACGGCATCATTCATTAGGACTGGTGTCACCCTGCAGCGCAGAGTTTATCAATGGATGTGTGCGTTTACAGAATCATATTAGGAGCTGGGTCCCAAGCAGCAGAGTGATTTCAGAGGAGCTGCTGTTTATAAGGAGTCATGTAGGGAGCCGGTCCCCAGCAGCGCAGAGTATTCAGGATAGGAGTGTGCGGATATTACAGGAGATCATATTAGGAGCGGGTCCCCGCAGCGCAGAGTATTCAGGATAGGAGTGTGCGGATATTACAGGAGATCATATTAGGAGCCAGGTTCCCCAGCAGCGCAGAGTACTTCAGGATAGGAGTGTGCGGATATATCAGGAGATCATATTAGGAGCCAGGTCCCAGCAGCGCAGAGATTTCAGGATGGAGTTTGCGGATTATACAGGAGATCATTTAGGAGCTGGGTCCCCAGCAGCGCAGAGTATTTCAGGATAGGAGTGTGTGGATATTACAGGAGATCATATTAGGAGCCGGGTCCCAGCAGCGCAGAGTATTTCAGGATAGGAGTGTGCGGATATACAGGAGATCATATTAGGAGCCAGGTCCCCAGCAGCGCAGAGTATTTCAGGATAGGAGTTGCGGATTATTACAGGAGATCATTTAGGAGCTGGGTCCCAGCAGCGCAGAGATTTCAGGATAGGAGTTTGCGGATATTACAGGAGATCATTTAGGAGCCGGGTCCCAGCAGCGCAGAGTATTTCAGGATAGGAGTGTGGGATATTACAGGAGATCATATTAGGAGCCGGGTCCCAGCAGCGCAGAGTATTTCAGGATAGGAGTGTGCGGATTATACAGGAGATCATATTAGGAGCTGGGTCCCCAGCAGCGCAGAGATTTCAGGATAGGAGTGTGCGGATTTACAGGAGATCATATTAGGAGCGGGTCCCCAGCAGCGCAGAGCATTTCAGGATTGGAGTGTGCGGATTTACAGGAGATCATTTAGGAGCGGGTCCCCAGCAGCGCAGAGCATTTCAGGATAGGAGTTGTGGGATATTACAGGAGATCATTTAGGAGCCGGGTCCCAGCAGCGCAGAGTATTTCAGGATAGGAGTGTGCGGATATTACAGGAGATCATATTAGGAGCCGGGTCCCAGCAGCGCAGAGTATTTCAGGATAGGAGTGTGCGGATATACAGGAGATCATATTAGGAGCGGGTCCCCAGCAGCGCAGAGATTTCAGGATAGGAGTGTGCGGATTATACAGGAGATCATATTAGGAGCGGGTCCCCAGCAGCGCAGAGCATTTCAGGATAGGAGTGTGCGGATATACAGGAGATCATATTAGGAGCGGTCCCCAGCAGCGCAGAGATTTCAGGATAGGAGTTTTGCGGATATCACAGGAGATCATATTAGGAGCTGGGATCCCCAGCAGCGCAGAGTATTTCAGGATAGGAGTGTGCGGATATACAGGAGATCATATTAGGAGCCGGGTCCCAGCAGCGCAGAGCATTTCAGGATAGGAGTGTGTGGATATACAGGAGATCATATTAGGAGCCGGGTCCCCAGCAGCGCAGAGCATTTCAGGATAGGAGTGTGCGGATTATACAGGAGATCATATTAGGAGCGGGTCCCCAGCAGCGCAGAGCATTCAGGATAGGAGTGTGCGGATATTACAGGAGATCATATTAGGAGTCGGGTCCCCAGCAGCGCAGAGCATTTCAGGATAGGAGTGTGCGGATATTACAGGAGATCATATTAGGAGCCGGTCCCCAGCAGCGCAGAGCATTTCAGGATAGGAGTGTGCGGATATCTACAGGAGATCATATTAGGAGCGGTCCCCAGCAGCGCAGAGCATTTCAGGATAGGAGTGTGCGGATATCACAGGAGATCATATTAGGAGCCGGGTCCCCAGCAGCGCAGAGCATTTCAGGATAGGAGTGTGCGGATATCACAGGAGATCATATTAGGAGCCGGGTCCCCAGCAGCGCAGAGCATTTCAGGATAGGAGTGTGCGGATATCACAGGAGATCATATTAGGAGCCGGGTCCCCAGCAGCGCAGAGCATTTCAGGATAGGAGTGTGCGAGATATACAGGAGATCATATTAGGAGCCGGGTCCCCAGCAGCGCAGAGCATTTCAGGAGGCGGCCCGCCCACTTGTGACCTCCTCTCTCCCGGCAGGTATTTGAGGCGGCCCTGGCCTGGGTGCGCTATGACCGGGAGCAGCGTGAGCTCTTCCTCCCCGAGCTCCTGACTAAGATCCGGTTGCCCCTGTGCCAGCCGCAGTTCCTCACGGACCGGGTGCAGCAGGACGACCTGGTGCGCTGCTGCCATAAGTGCCGGTAAGGGGCGGCCATGTGTGAGGCATCCGCGTCTCCTCTGACTCCCCCAGTAATGGCGTCTGTGGATTTACAGGGACCTGGTGGATGAGGCGAAGGATTACCACCTGATGCCTGAGCGTAGGCCACACCTCCTGGCGTTCAAGACCCGCCCCCGCTGCTGCACTCCATCGCCGGCCTCATCTATGCCGTGGGAGGACTGAACTCTGCAGGTATCTTGTATTCCGGAATATGTGCGGAAATGTCACTGCCTCCATCTGTGACGCGGTGTGCTGAAATACTCTGCACTGTTGTGGGCCAGCTGTAAGCGGCAGCAACAGCCACCTTCACCCGGAGGCCGAGCTTCTCAGTCAGGCAAGCAAGGGGTTACTGCAGTGCAGCGATTACTGCGGGCCCGGATTATGGACAAGCAGACGGGAGGGCGGCACAAGCCACGAGGATCGCTGAGCCGTCCGTCCGCTGGCCCCGGACTAATCCTCCACCCCGAGCTGCGGAAAGTCCTTCATATATAGGACTGCCGGCTGCCATCTGTACCATGTAACACCAGAGATAATGTAGTAGATATCACCTGCAGTCCTATGTAACACCACAGATAACACAGTGATAACTCTGAGTACAGATAATGTAGTAGATGTCACCTGCAGTCCTATGTAACACCACAGATAACACAGTGATAACTCTCTGAGTACAGATAATGTAGTAGATGTCACCTGCAGTCCTATGTAACACCACAGATAAACAGTGATAACTCTCTGAGTACAGATAATTGTAGATGTCACCTGCAGTCCTATGTAACACCACAGATACACAGTGATAACTCTCTGAGTACAGATAATGTAGTAGATTCACCTGCAGTCCTATGTAAACCACAGATAACACAGTGTATACTCTGAGTACGATAATGTAGTAGATGTCACCTGCAGTCCTATGTAACACCACAGATAATACAGTGATAACTCTCTGAGTACAGATAATGGTAGATGTCACCTGCAGTCCTATGTAACACCACAGATAATACAGTGATAACTCTGAGTACAGATAATGTAGATGTCACCTGCAGTCCTATGTAACACCACAGATAACAGTGATAACTCTGAGTACAGATAATGTAGAGATTCACCTGCAGTCCTATGTAACACCACAGATAACACAGTGATAACTCTCTGAGTACAGATAATGTAGTAGATGTCACCTGCAGTCCTATGTAACACCACAGATAACAGTGATAACTCTTGAGTACAGATAATGTAGTAGACGTCACCTGCAGTCCATGTAACACCACGATAACACAGTGATAACTCTCTGAGTACAGATAATGTAAGATGTCACCTGCAGTCCTATGTAACACCACAGATAACACAGTGATACTCTCTGAGTACAGATAATGTAGTAGATGTCACCTGCAGTCCTATGTAACACCACAGATAACACAGTGATAACTCTGAGTACAGATAATGTAGATGTCACCTGCAGTCCTATGTAACACCACAGATAACACAGTGATAACTCTGAGTACAGATAATGTAGTAGATGTCACCTGCAGTCCTATGTAACACCACAGATAACACAGTGATAACTCTGAGTACAGATAATGTAGTAGATATCACCTGCAGTCCTATGTAACACCACAGATAACACAGTGATAACTCTCTGAGTACAGATAATGAGGAGATGTCACCTGCAGTCCTATGTAACACCACAGATAACACAGTGATACTCTTGAGTACAGATAATGAGTAGATGTCACCTGACAGTCCTATGTAACACCACAGATAACACAGTGATAACTCTCTGAGTACAGATAATGTAGTGGATGTCACCTGCAGTCCTATGTAACACCACAGATAACACAGTGATAACTCTCTGAGTACAGATAATGTAGTAGATGTCACCTGCAGTCCTATGTAACACCACAGATAACACAGTGATAACTCTCTGAGTACAGATAATGTAGTAGATGTCACCTGCAGTCCTATGTAACACCACAGATAACACAGTGATGACTCTCTGAGTACAGATCATGTAGTAGATGTCACCTGCAGTCCTATGTAACACCACAGATAACAAGTGATAACTCCTGAGTACAGATAATGTAGTAGATGTCACCTGCAGTCCTATGTAACACCTACAGATAACACAGTGATAACTCTCTGAGTACAGATAATGTAGTAGATGTCACCTGCAGTCCTATGTAACACCACAGATAACACAGTGATAACTTCTGAGTCAGATAATGTAGTAGATGTCACCTGCAGTCCTATGTAACACACAGATAACACAGTGATACTTCTGAGTACAGATAATGAGTAGATGTCACCTGCAGTCCTATGTAACACCCAGATAACACAGTGATATCTCTGAGTACAGATAATGTAGTAGATGTCACTGCAGTCCTATGTAACACCACAGATAACACAGTGATACTCTCTGAGTACAGATAATGTAGTAGATGTCACCTGCAGTCCTATGTAACACCACAGATAACACAGTGATAACTCTCTGAGGACAGATAATGAGTAGATGTCACCTGCAGTCCTATGTAACACCACAGATAATACAGTGATAACTCTCTGAGTACAGATAATGGTAGATGTCACCTGCAGTCCTATGTAACACCACAGATAACACAGTGATAACTCTGAGTACAGATAATGTAGTAGATGTCACCTGCAGTCCTATGTAACACCACAGATAACACAGTGATAACTCTCTGAGTACAGATAATGTAGTAGATGTCACCTGCAGTCCTATGTAACACCACAGATAACACAGTGATAACTCTCTGAGTACAGATAATGTAGTAGATGTCACCTGCAGTCCTATGTAACACCACAGATAACACAGTGATATCTCTCTGAGTACAGATAATGTAGTAGATGTCACCTGCAGTCCTATGTAACACCACAGATAACACAGTGATATCTCTCTGAGTACAGATAATGTAGTAGATGTCACCTGCAGTCCTATGTAACACACAGATAACACAGTGATAACTCTCTGAGTACAGATAATGTAGTAGATATCACCTGCAGTCCTATGTAACACACAGATAACACAGTGATCACTTCTGAGTACAGATAATGTAGTAGATGTCACCTGCAGTCCTATGTAACACCACAGATAACACAGTGATACTCTCTGAGTACAGATAATGTAGTAGATGTCACCTGCAGTCCTATGTAACACACAGATAACACAGTGATAACTCTCTGAGTACAGATAATGAGTAGATGTCACCTGCAGTCCTATGTAACACCACAGATAACACAGTGATATCTCTCGAGTACAGATAATGTAGTAGATGTCACCTGCAGTCCTATGTAACACCACAGATAACACAGTGATAACTCTCTGAGTACAGATAATGTAGTAGATGTCACCTGCAGTCCTATGTAACACCACAGATAACACAGTGATATCCTGAGTACAGATAATGTAGTAGATGTCACCTGCAGTCCTATGTAACACCACAGATAACACAGTGATAACTCTCTGAGTACAGATAATGTAGTAGATGTCACCTGCAGTCCTATGTAACACCACAGATAACACAGTGATAACTCTGAGTACAGATAATGTGTAGATGTCACCTGCAGTCCTATGTAACACCACAGATAACACAGTGATATCTCTGAGTACAGATAATGTAGTAGATGTCACCTGCAGTCCTATGTAACATCACAGATAACACAGTGATAACTCTCTGAGTACAGATAATGTAGTAGATGTCACCTGCAGTCCTATGTAACACCACAGATAACACAGTGATAACTCTCTGAGTACAGATAATGTAGTAGATGTCACTGCAGTCCTATGTAACACCACAGATAACAGTGATAACTCTCTGAGTAAGATAATGTAGTAGATGTCACCTGCAGTCCTATGTAACACCACAGATAACACAGTGATATCTCTCTGAGTACAGATAATGTAGTAGATGTCACCTGCAGTCCTATGTAACACCACAGATAACACAGTGATAACTCTCTGAGTACAGATAATGTAGTAGATGTCACCTGCAGTCCTATGTAACACCACAGATAACACAGTGATAACTCTCTGAGTACAGATAATGTAGTAGATGTCACCTGCAGTCCTATGTAACACCACAGATAACACAGTGATAACTCTTGAGTACAGATAATGTGATAGATGTCACCTGCAGTCCTATGTAACACCACAGATAACACAGTGATATCTCTCTGAGTACAGATAATGTAATAGATGTCACCTGCAGTCCTATGTAAGGTGTGTGGGGATCTGGCGATCACTATGTAAGACGAGTAGCCATTTCTACGCAGGTGATTCGCTGAACGTGGTTGAAGTCTTTGACCCAATCGCTAACCGCTGGGAGAAGTGCCAGCCAATGACGACGGCTCGCAGCAGGGTGGGCGTCGCCGTGGTGAATGGACTCCTGTACGCCATTGGTGGCTATGACGGCCAATCGCGGATGAGCACGGTGGAGGTGTACAACCCTGAGAGCGACTCGTGGACCAAGGTCGGGAGTATGAACAGTAAGAGGAGGTGAGTGCGGGGAGCAGCGCTGCCAGATTATAGGACGTGCGGACGGTTGGATCCGCCGTAACCTGTGACCTCCGTGTCTTCTGGCCGCAGTGCGATGGGGACGGTGGTGCTGGATGGACAGATCTACGTGTGCGGGGGATACGACGGCAGCTGCTCGCTGAACTCCGTGGAGACGTATTCCCCGGAGACGGACAAGTAAGACGCGGGAGGCGTAGGGTTAATCTCTGCTGCATGGTGACCACAGCTGAGGGTCTGTTACATTTGCATCCAGGTTACACAATCCTCTGGGAGCTGCCAGTCTGGATTCCTGCTGATACATTGTAAAAACTCCCAGCACAGCAGCGGTTTCCTTCGATGCAGGATTGGATGAATCCAGAGCTCTGCTGTCAGTGGATGATGGAGGGGTTCATTGCTGCCTTGTGCTTTTTGTTTAGTGGTCCGTGGTGACCCCATGAGCTCCAATCGCGGCGCAGCGGGAGTGACTGTATTCGAAGGGCGGATTTACGTGTCGGGCGGACATGACGGGCTGCAGATCTTCAACACTGTAAGTGCAATACTAAGTGATGTCATCGGACCCCCATTCTGCAGGATTTCCCTCGTTTTCCCCATCGCTAGCACCGAGATCACCGCTGTCCGTGGCTGCTGCAGTAGTGAAGCCAGTCATTGACAAGTAGCAGCGTTACTTGACAGAGCAGCCATAAAGGCTTTACACGAGGCAGCGACTAAAACGGGTCACCGGACCGACAGCCCGCTCAGTCATGGAAACTCGTCACTATGGACATAATGTGTCACTGGTACCGGGTATGTGACGACCGTGTAGGATAGGGGGCCGATACTGTGCTGTGGGACACACAAGGGTTGTTTTTTTATTTTTTATTATTACTATTTTATTCACTTTCTTATGTAAAAACGTTTAACAAACAAGACCTATAGGTCCCGTGCCTCCCCTCCCTCGTGTGCAGATCAAGCCGGCCTGGGCCCCGTGCCTCCCCTCCCGCGTGTGCAGATCAAGCCGGCTGGGCCCCGTGCCTCCACTCCCGCTTGTGCAGATCAAGCCGGCTGGGCCCCGTGCCTCCCCTCCCGCTTGTGCAGATCAAGCCGGCTGGGCCCCGTGCCTCCCCTCCCACGTGTGCAGATCAAGCCGGCTGGGCCCCGTACCTCCCCTCTCGCGTGTGCAGACCGAGCCGGCTGGGCCCCGTGCCTCCCCTCCCCGTGTGCAGACAGCCGGCTGGGCCCCGTACCTCCCCTCTCGCGTGTGCAGACCGAGCCGGCTGGGCCCGTGTCTCCCCTCCCGCTTGTGCAGACCGAGCCGGCTGGGCCCCGTGCCTCCCCTCCTGCGTGTGCAGACCGAGCCGGCTGGGCCCCGTGCCTCCCCTCCCGCGTGTGCAGATCGAGCCGGCTGGGCCCCATGCTTCCCCTCCCGCGTGTGCAGATCGAGCCGGCAGGGCCCCGTCCCTCCCCTCCCGCTTATGCAGATCGAGCCGGCTGGGCCCCGTGCCTCTCCTCCCGCGTGTGCAGATCGAGCCGGCTGGGCCCCGTGCCTCTCCTCCCGCGTGTGCAGATCGAGCCGGCTGGGCCCCGTACCTCCCCTCCCGCATGTGCAGATCAAGCCTGCTGAGCCCCGTGCCTCCCCTCCCGCATGCACAGACCGAGCTGGCTGGGCCCTGTCCCTTCTCTCCCCTCCCCTCCTGCGTGCGCAGAGGCCCCCTTCCCTGCTATACTATGCTGCGCTCAGATTGGAGATTACAATTCCTGCTTTCTGCTATTCCACAGATGGAGTATTACAACCACCATACCGCTACGTGGCACCCGGTGGCGAGTATGCTGAACAAACGCTGCCGTCATGGAGCAGCTTCACTGGGCAGCAAGATGTTCATCAGTGGCGGTTACGATGGTTCTGCCTTCTTGAGTGTTGCAGAGGTTTACAACTCCATGGCGGACCAATGGTACCTCATCACCCCTATGAACACTAGGCGCAGCCGCGTCTCTTTAGTAGCCAATTGTGGCCGCCTGTATGCGGTGGGTGGCTATGATGGCCCGTCCAACTTGAACTCTGTAGAAATGTACGACCCTGAGACCAACCGATGGACGTTTATGGCTCCCATGGTTTATCATGAAGGTGGTGTAGGGGTGGGCTGTATACCACTTTTAACAATATAGCAGTTGGCGGACTGCTACACGAACATATTCCTCTTCGATGGGAAACGGGCTCAATGTCTGTGTTTTTTATATTAATGTGAATGCAAGGACCCTGCAGTGTGAGGTGCTCTGGTGCTCATCTCTCCTCCATTGTGATAAATGTTCTGTGGTCTACATAATGAGAATATATGTATGGACAATGTGTGGGACCGCTATGGGGTCAACCATAACCCCAGACTTACAAGATGTGTGAACTTGTTGATTATAGCTTATGCACCAAAGTGATGTGAGTGCTGTGCACCATGCTGTGCGCTGTAGTCTGACTGTCCGGGAGCTTGCAATCAAGTAAAAAGTTACTTTCTTAACTTAATGATCTTTGACTACAGGTTTACCTATTATTGTGATGACTATAGTGCCATAGAATTATCTATAATGACCAACGAAACTTCTACAGCTCCTGAATTAAGTCCCTTCTCACCTCCTTCTACCTGCCGCCATCAACTTGTCTATATGGTGAGACGTGGAAAATTATAGCCATGGTCACTGCACTGCGATTCTCTGCTAAAACAAATCCAACATTTTGCAGTTCACTAAAACTGAATGCAAGTGTTCCAAAAATGTCGCTTTATCCTTGTTTAGGCCGGGGTCAGACATGAAACTCGCACAACGAAAAAATAGGAACAGCATCCAATCCAGGTGAAGTATAACAAGTCTTTATTCAGCCACCATAAAATACGACGTTTCGGCCATTTTCAGGCCTTTATCAAGGCCTGAAAATGGCCGATTTGTTATACTTCACCTGGATTGGATGCTGTTCCTATTTTTTCGTTGGACTGTTGTTCATTTGGATCCTTGAACGTCTGAACGTGCATCCGTGCTAACTCCCAAGTGCTGTCAGCTGCTTGAATACTTATGAAACTCGCACAAGTCTCGCATGTCAATACTCGTCACTGCCGCCGACACTCAGGACCGGAGCGTGCGGCTGTATGCATTTTATGCAGCTGCCCACTCCGGTCCCGAGTGCTGGAAGTGCCGGGTATTGACATGCAAGACTCATGTGAGTTTCTCGCGTGTCTGACCCCGGCCTTACTCCTGTCACATCCAGAGCTGAATTCAGTTTTCTGATTGCGACGTGCTCTTTGTACATGTCTCGGCTTACTCTGGGAAGACTGTACCAGTAGGAGGCAGCAGAGAGCGGTCTGGCTCTGCAGCCTGAGAGTTAACAGAAAGTCAGCACCATTCAGATTGAACCTGTTAAATAATCAGAAGTGGCGCTATACTGTCCATTTTATTTGATGTTGCGCTGTGGACCCTCTGATCGATGTAGACAATCCAGATGTTCCCTTTTGTTTATCATAGTGCAATGATGGGGGTTATACTCCCAGAAATAATGAGCTGCAAAAAATACAAATGTGGATTCTGAATTGTGCTGCAGGGAGACTTTCCTTCTGGGTCATTCTTTGAGGTCTCCACCAGAGGGCGCTGTAAATGAGCAGATCTATTAGTCTGCATGTGTAAGTGCATGGGGCAAATAAAAGATGTACTTAAAGGGATAATTGGGAGGATGGTACGTGACTTGTTACAGTAAAGAAACGTCTTCTCTGCAGTTGGCCTGGCAGAGGATGCCTTTAACATCTCCCAGTTTAACCCTTTATGGCCATTGTGTAGATGCCTCATGAAGTGCAGCTGTCGGTCGGTTCTGCTGAGTGCAGCCTCCTCAGCTTCCCCTGCCTTTCTCGCATGATTCTCTCCCATGTACCAGGTTTTCGCTGTGAATTGGTTTGTGATTTCTATTCCTAGTGAGGTGAGTTAATGATGCAGACTCTAGGGGGCGCTGTCATAGACGAGGCACAGCCTGTATTTATTATAAGGAATTCTGGGTAGTTTTCAATGCTTTACTACACAATAAACTGGTGAACATTGTGAGTGTGTTACTTTATTTTCGGGGTTGACCTCCTTTGATTTGGTGGGGTCCTCTGACCTCTTTGAGTAGAGTCTTTAAGTCCCTCGCTGGTAATTTCTACATCAGACTGGTAAGTGGGGGAGGGGGAACCTCCATTATCCCATTTCACATGAGGTTGTGTGGGTGCCGCTTCATGTGGTGCTTCCTGCACAGCTGTGATTCCTAAATCTGGGGTTATTGAGCCCTAATTGCCCATGTGTTTCCTCCTGCCAGTCTTCTCCGCGCTCGTGGTGCTGGATCTTGTGCTGTCTGCACATGCAGTTCTGGGTATGTCCTGCATCATGTAGAGCAGAATGTATCGCACCCGCACATGAGACGAGCTCTGCTCCATCCTCAGTCCTCCGGATCAGATCTCATGGTGCTGTAGCTGGTGGGCAGTAGGCCGTCAGTCTGATCAGAATATATGCACCCTGTACAGCTCTGTCCATTCCTAGAGTCCTGATCAGATGTGCTATATATCTTGTGTAGTGATGGGTGAGTAATATATCAATCAGATCAGGATATCTGACTCCTCCATTGTGATATATGCCTGTTATCTACATAAAGAATGTATGTATCAACTGTAGTCAAAAGGGACCGCCATGGAGTCGACTACAACCCCCAAGATTACAAGTGTGGGATTTCACAAAGATGTGCAAACTTGTTGATCATAGCAAATGCACCAGTGTGCTCTGTGTGTTGTGCATTACCGTGTGTTCTGTTTTCCTACGGTCTGGGAGCTTGCGAGTACTGGCCAACCCTGCTACATCTGTTCAGAGCCTCGTACAGATTATCAGTACTCACCCGCTGCAGCAGCTCAGTTTCTATGATGTCTGCACCGCTGTTCCCAGCAGGTTACATTATCGGCTGCAGTCTTTACTTTTCCGGAGGAGTGAATGTTCGCTCTAAGGCCCCATACTCACTTGCGCCGAAAACGGATGATATTCAGCCGAAAAAAAATCGGATTCAAATCTGACCAATGTTAGTCAATAGGTGAGTTCTCATTTGCGATTTTTTTTTTCTCATCAGAAATTGGTGTGAGAAAAAAATCACAGCATGCTGCGATTTGATGCGATTTTGGCATGATAATCGCCAATGCAAGTCAATGGGTGCGAGAAATCATCGCACAGCACTCGCACCATGCAAGTGCTGTCCGATTTATACGCACCAGTCTCCTTTGAAAAGCCGGCAATTCATCCCCGGCTACTGTAAAATCACACTGACAGCTCACAAAACACTAGATACATACACATAGAATACATATATATATATATATATATATACACATACATGTCATTGTGACACATATATATATTTTTAGTTCATACACTTCTACATACTGTTATAGCTGCTAATTCAATTGCCGGCTTTTGTGAAATCACAGAAGCCGACATGAAATGATACATTGTTTCCACACGTTAACCATGTCATTTCATGTATTTTGATATGTAATTGTTAAAACCATATAAGTGTATGTGTGCAAAATTTCATTTCATACAGCTAGGGGTTAATTAAAGGTGTAAATTCGTTGAAAAAAAATGCGTGGGCTCCCGCTGTATTTTCTCCACCAGACAGACAAAGCAAGCGAGTGGGGGCATATAATAATAGCCTAGGGAGGGTACATTTTTTTTGTGCCCCCCCTGGCTACTAACATCTGCCCCCAGACACCCCAGAAAGGGCAAATCTCTAATTAGATTAGCCCTTTCTGGCACTTTGCCCGTCTATTCCCATTGCCCTGTAGCGGTGGCGAATGGGTTAATAAGGGGTTAAAACCACCTTGCAATTGAAAGGTGACTTTAAGCCAGGTTAATAATTGAGAGCTGTCAATTAGACAACTATCAACTATTAATCCTATTGTATGAAAGAAAAATCAAACACACACACTTTAATAAAAAGAAGTTTAATGAAATAATCACACAGTTTTTGACCATATTTTATTTTCCTGCTAAAACCATTTCCTGTAATAAAAATAAAATAGCAAAATTATTCTTACCAATCCGATGCACAGTCAGGTCCCACGCTGTAATCCATCAGAAAGGGTTAACAGGTTACAGCTAGCAGGGAGCTAATGCTGCCTGCTGAGCTGTTACCCCCCAATGAATAAGTTGAAAGGAGAGGAAGTGATTAATGAATGAAGCTTAATTGATTTATTGCCACTTTCACTTCAGTGACCTGACCTAAAGTGAAAGTGGGACGCAATCAATTAAGCTTCATTCATTAATCACATCCTCTCCTGTCGGCAGGAGATAAGCTCATTCATTCAGGAGCTTCCAGCTGAGCAGGCATTACTTGCCTGCTTGGCTCAAAGCTAGTTAACCCTTTGTGAAGGATTACAGCGTGGGACGTGACAGATCGGCGGAATAGGTAAGAATAATGTTGTTTTATTATTTTTCTTTATTATAGGAGATCAAGGGCTTCCAGGGATTAAGAATTAAATAAAAGATGGTCAAAAAAATGCATTTTTATTTCATTAAAATTATTTATTCTTAAAGTGTGTGTTTTTTTTATTTACTTTAATAGGATTAATAATTGATAGTTGTCTAATTGACAGCTCTCAATTATTAACCTGGCTTAAAGTCACCTTTCAATTGCAAGGTGGCTTTAACCCCTTATTAACCCATTCTCCACCGCTACAGGGCAATGGGAATAGATGGGCAAAGTGCCAGAAAGGGCTAATCTAATTAGAGATTTGCCCTTTCTGGGGTGTCTGGGGGCAGATGTTAGTAGTCAGGGGGGGCACAAAAAAAATGCACCCTCCCTAGGCTTTATTATCTGCCCCCACTCGCTTGCTTTGTCTGTCTGGTGGAGAAAATACAGCGGGAGCCCACGCATTTTTTTTCAACGAATTTACACCTTTAATTAACCCCTACATGTCTGAAATTTTGCACACATACACTTATGTAATTGTAAGTTAAAACCATATATCAAAATACATGAAATGACACAGTTAACTGTATGTAAACCATGTGTCATTTCATGTCGGCTTCTGTGATTTCACAAAAGCCGGCAATTGAATTAGCGGCTTTTACAGTATGTAGAAGTGTATGAACTATAAATATATGTTATTATATATATATATATATATATATATATGTCTTCTATGTGTGTATATGTATTGTTTCTATCCTCGTGATGTGGTCGATCCACCGCCATAACGGAGGCCATTTGCGAGGAAAGACGAGGCCTGCAGGTGAGGAGCTGGTAACCATGGCTGCTCCTCACCCTGGTCCAGAACAAGCATAAGAAACTGACTAAAAATACGGGGTGCACTGTATGGCGGTACTTTGTGTGAGAAGTGTAGGGAGGCTGAGTGGTGTAGTCCTCAACCCTAGCTGCTGCAGCGCTTCTTCCCAGATCCTCACAATGATTAGAAGGCTGAGATATTGGAGGAGGACGGTCAGACATCTTGCCCCTCTTCTACTTTATGCTATTTTTGATGTATTCACCCACATACATGTTAGGGCCACACCTGAGCCCCTAAGATCTGTAGGCTGAGGAAAACTAAATATATGAATAAGGGTCCCTGGACCACCCGACATTAATAATCAGAGCCCTAAAACAAGTCTGTGCAGCAAGGAGAGGCAGGCTGCTGTACAGCGTGATATGGAGCCTATGCAGATGCCTACGTGATGGTCATGTGGGGGTGAGGAAATCTGCGTCATTGCGTCAATCAGTAGGGGCGGCCTGCAGTTAAGGGATCTGTCCTTCACCGTGACCCCTAATTCTCCCCCACGATCATTACTGTTTCATTGGTTTATTTAACATTCCAAATATACAGCCCAGACATCGGGAGAGGTCCGCGCTCTCGTCCTCCGGGAGCGCCTCATCCAGGCCGCGGCCCGAACCCTCTACTTCGCTGGCTTCGGTGGTTGTCATCGGTGTCACCTCCACAGACTTCTCCCCAACTGTCCCCTAAACCAGAAGAGAAATAGGAAACATCAGACTCCGGGGGTCTCCATATGGACAAGCGCCACCATATAGAAAGGTCCCTGCATATTCAGCTGATCACAACCTGCGAGTGTTTCATCTCTATAGCGCCCCCAGAGGGGATATCAGGTGGTACACAGTGCCTCTGCACATCACTATGTGTGTAATGCAGGACAGTGCAGGTCCTCCAGAGAGAGACCCCCCTATAAACGCTCAGACGTCAGTATGGAGATGGGGTCTCTAAGCTGCAGGATCCCTGGTAGTGTCTGCATCTGCAGGGGGCTGTGTCCGGCCATCAGACAATAGCTGCAGTTCTCTACATCTCGCTGACATTTGTGCTGATGGAGAAGCATTGCTCCTCCATCTCCGGTGTCTGTCTCGTCTCACACGTCAGGAATCGCAGAGCTCAAAACCAGGAACAACGTCCGAGCGAAACGCCAAAAAGACGCCGTGTCTGAATACCAGCCGAGGAGGCAGACAACAAACCGGGGGACTGGGAAGACCCGGCCCGTCATATCTGAATGTTTCCCTCTATGGAATCATCTATGGACACAAATAACAGAAACAATACAATGTGACAGCGGCACCTGATGACTCACGTTGTCACATGTAACAATGTACTTCATCGGCTTCTGATTGGTCAGGAATCCAGAACACGTCCTGACGACCTGCGGGAAGAAACGGACGAAGACGCTGTCTTATATCACTGTGTGCAAGGTAACACGCAGCAGGCTGGTCTAACCTGGGCATCTCCTGTATATAATTATATATGTACAGCCGGTATAACCTGGGCATCTCCTGTAATAATTATATGTACACGTAACTGCATCCTGTATATATAACTGGGCATCTCCTGTATAAATTATATATGTACAGCCGGTATAACCTGGGCATCTCCTGTATATAATTATATATGTACAGCCGGTATAACCTGGCATCTCCTGTATATAATTATATCTGGGCATCTCCTGTATATAATTATATATGTACAGCCGGTATAACCTGGGCATCTCCTGTATATAATTATATATGTACAGCCGGTATAACCTGGGCATCTCCTGTATATAATTATATTGTACAGCGGTATAACCTGGGCATCTCCTGTATATAATTATATGTACAGCCGTAACGGCATCTCCTGTATATAATTATATATGTACAGCTGGTCTAACCTGGCATCTCCTGATATAATTATATGTACCGTAAACCTGGGCATCTCCTGTATATAATTATATATGTACAGCGGTTAACCTGGGCATCTCCTGTATATATTATATATGTACAGCCGTATAACCTGGGCATCTCCTGTATATAATTATATATGTACAGCCGGTATAACCTGGGCATCTCCTGTATATAATTATATATGTACAGCCCGGTATAACCTGGGCATCTCCTGTATATAATTATATCTGGGCATCTCCTGTATATAATTATATATGTACAGCGGTATAACCTGGGATCTCCTGTATATAATTATATATGTACAGCCGGTATAACCTGGGCATCTCCGTATAATAATTATATATGTACAGCCGGTATAACCTGGGCATCTCCTGTATATAATTATATATGT
>JARQOD010000006.1:2480400-2530915 GCA_033576555.1 Oophaga sylvatica
TCTAGTCGTGTTTTATCGACTCCAGCTAGTCCCTGCATCTATCAACACGCTGAAAACCTCCTCCATGCTGCAGATTTCATATGTTTTTCCCTCCGAAATTGTTGAATTCACAGCTAACCTCATACTGCGTATAAAATCCCCCATGCGTTTTCTATACGTTTTTATCTCACCCACTGCAGTTTCCCAGCTACACTGCCAGTACTTTTGTATAATGCCTCCAGTACAGCTTTCAAAAATTTTTTTTTTTCCCCCTTTGGGTGAGAATTCACAGCTACACTGCTCGTCTTTTTATAAGTCCCCTGCTGCACTTCTAGTAAGTGTTTTATCTCCATATGGTTTTTGAATTCACAGCACAATGCTCAGGCTGCCTAAATGCCTTCCTTGCTTTTGCTATTTCTGGACTTTCTTATTTAAAGACAAAGAGCAGGGATCCCTCATGTCTGCGTGTTCTTGGGGAGGCATCTAGCGCTATTAAAATAACAAAAAATAAGATAGTCTGAAGAGAAAAAATTGGGAAATACAGACGCAAATCAATAAAGGGCAAAATGTGTTTTCTTGCACACATTTCTTTTGAGGAGGGTTGGGGTCCCCCGAATACCCCCCCGAAAAAAGACTAAAACAATTCTGGGGGGGGTGCGATTTTAAGCGCTGCACCGGGGGGCGACGAAATATTGGAACTCATTAAAAACACCACGTACACGCCGACACCCGGACGCACCGAAAACGCCTCAGCCGTCGTTTTTTATCGAGGCGGGAACAATAACACGGATTTATGTTTACCGGGAGCGATAGTGGATCCAACAGAAGACGGCGGCAGCAGAAGATCGGCTGCTCCACCTGCAGTTTATCTGATTGCGATGTCAGGTTCACACAGGGACGCGGCTGAGAACAGGCACATTGCGGCGTAAATCCCCCCGTATGTATGGAGACCCCAGGTGTTTGCCTAAACAGCACTTGCCTATCCAACAGACCCATGAGTATCAGCTGCTGCTTGCCACATCCATAGTCTGCACACAGGGGCAACCTCATCGTTTGGCCACTGTATGACGGTATTATTTCAGCACTGTATAGTGGTATTCACTGTAGGGAGATATTGCAGCAGTGTATGGTGATATTCACTGTAGGGAGATGTTACTTCAGTACTGTATTGTGGGTGTATGGGTGGACGACAAACTCACATTTAGTGGCCAGTGTCAGGCAGCTGCTGCCAAGGCAAATAAAATAATGGGATGCATTAGACGAGGCATAGATGCTCATGAGGAGAACATAATTTTACCTCTATACAAGTCACTGGTGCGACCACACTTAGAATACTGTGTACAGTTCTGGTCTCCGGTGTATAAGAAAGACATAGCTGAACTGGAGCGGGTGCAGAGAAGAGCGACCAAGGTTATTAGAGAACTGGGGGGTCTGCAATACCAAGACAGGTTATTACACTTGGGGTTATTTAGTTTGGAAAAACGAAGGCTTAGGGGTGATCTTATTACAATGTATAAATATATGAGGGGACAGTACAAAGACCTTTCTAATGATCTTTTTACTCTTAGACCTGTGACGGGGACAAGGGGGCATCCTCTACGTCTGGAGGAAAGAAGGTTTAGCCATAATCACAGATGCAGATTCTTTACTGTAAGAGCAGTGAGACTATGGAGCTCTCTGCCGTCTAATGTTGTAATGAGTGATTCCTTACTAAAATTTAAGAAGGGACTGGATGAAAAGTATAATATTACAGGCTATATTCACTAGTTTCCTAGATACAGCGTTGATCCAGGGAGCTAGTCTGATTGCCGTATGTGGAGTCGGGAAGGATTTTTTTTCCCAATGTGAAGCTTACTGTTTGCCACTTGGGTTTTTTTTTGCCTTCCTCTGGATCAACATGTTAGGGCAGAGAGGATAGGATATGGGGAGAACTAGATGGACTTAAAGTCTTCCTTCAACCTTAAGAACTATTCACTGTATGACAGTATTATTTCAGCACTGTATGGTGGTATTCACTGTAGGGAGATGTTATTACAGCACTGTATTGCGATATTCACTGTGTGACAGTATTTCAGCACTGTATTGTGATATTCACTGTATGACAGTATTATTTCAGCACTGTATGGTGGTATTCACTGTATGACAGTATTATTTCAGCACTGTATGGTGATATTCACTGTAGAGAGATATTATTGCAGCACTGTATGGTTATATTAAATGAGCACTTTACAGTAGCACTTCCTTGGCAGCGCTGCTACTTAGACTCCATTCAGTATATTGTTTTCCATTGAATGGTGATGGCGGCACTATATACTTTGATAATGGTGAAACTCTAGGGCAGTATTATTTGAACACTGTATGGAGGTATTACCTGAGTTCTGTATGGTTGTACTTGTTTAGCGGCACTTCTGCTTGGGAACTGCACAGTATATTATTTGTCAGTGTCTGTGGCAGTGCTATATAGCATTGTGAATTACACCTGTACAGTAAAGCGTTGTTTGGACACTGTGTAGCAGTATTATTTGGTCTCTGTATAGTGGTATTCACTTTGTTGTTGGGTGGTTTTATATAAGAACTGTATACTAGTATTGTATTAGCATTACATGGTTGTTGCGTTGCTATTCAGACACTGTGCAGTACATTATTTTTCAGTGTTTAGTGATGGCGGTACTGTGTAAAATTGTGCTTTAAACAAGTATGGAAGTGCTTTGTGGCCACGTTTTGGTAGTGTTTTTTGGTCATTGTTTGGTAGCATTGACTTAGATTTAATGTGACGCAGCAGGGTAATACTGTTATGAACTGCTACAAGCACTAAGGAAAGATGGGAACTCTGTCCCTACAATAGGACTGAGCTGGATCCCTACGATGTAACGGGGAACCTGATCCTGCGACCAGACCCGCTAAAGTCCTCAGCTAGTCTGAACGAAGACCTATAGTTGCGAGGGAGGAATCCCTACAAGATCTAGGGACTGGGTGAAAAGGTGGACACCTCCTAACAGAAATTGTAGCAGGGAAAATTAAACAGAAAACAAATTACTACAAGATCCTAAGATTAAGCAAAACTGACAGAGTAAGGCACCTAAGCACCCGGCTAGCTTAAGAGTAGATAATACAATGAAGTCCAGCAAAGCCAGAAGGGCGGAGGCAGACTAAATAGGGTAAAAAGGTCATGTGACCAGCAAACTGAAAGAAAACCTAACAAGAGGGTTCTAACAGTACCGTCCCTTCTAAGAGGATCCTCCGGATCCCCCAGGACTTAGGTTTATCCGGAAACCTCTTGTGAAACGCTCAGACAAGTCTAGACGCAGAAACATCATCCCCCTCACCCATAAGTTATCCTCGGGTCCATAACCCTTCCAAGCGACGAGGTACTGCAAATCCCCTCCATACCGTCTAGAATTAGGATGCGGGAAATCTCATATTGCCCGTCCTCCACCACCAGGGGAACAGTGGCCGAGACGTCTCCATCTGAGACCTCAGCTTTTTGAGAAACATGAAACACCGGATTAATCTTCCAGGAGGTAGGAAGCTCCAACTTAACAGCAGATTGGTTAATAACCTGAAGCACCTTAAAGGCCCTACAAACTTGGGACCCAATTTCTTAGACGGAATCCTCAAGCGCAGATTCTTAGAGGACAACCAAACCATGTCACCAATAGCAAACAAAACCTCTTGTCGTTTTCTATCAAAATACACTTTGGATCTTTTGTTAGCCTCCTGAAGATTACCACGCACATCAGTCCAAACTCTCTCCAAAAGACCAGAAAAATTCTCCTCTTCAGGTACAGCCGATCCCAACTTGGAAAATGACCCAAAAGACGGATGTCTCCCAGTGCAACAAAAAAAAAGGCGAACAACCAGCAGAAGCGGATGTATGATTGTTAAGAGCAAACTCAGCAAGTGGCAGAAACTCAGACCACCCCTCTTGATTATCAGTCACAAAACAACGCAAGAACTGCTCAACATCCTGGTTTTTCCTTTCTGTCTGGCCATTAGACTCAGGATGATATCCGGATGAAAACGACAAATGAACTCCCAACCTGTCACAAAAGGCGCGCCAAAAACGAGCCACAAACTGAGGTCCCCTATCAGAAACAATGTCAGTAGGAACACCATGTAGTCTGACTATTTCCTTGACAAAGGCCTTAGCGAGAGTCTTAGCGCAGGGCAATTTGATGAAAGGAACCAAGTGACACATCTTGCTAAAACGGTCCACGACCACCCAGATGACAGTGAAACCCTCAGAGGGGGGAAGGTCAGTAATAAAGTCCATAGCCAAATGTGTCCAAGGTGCACTAGGGACCTCCAGAGGGCAAAGCAACCCCGCAGCAGGAGTATGAGAAGACTTAGATCTAGCACACACAGTGCATTGACGCACCCACTTAATGACTTCCTTCTGCCATCCTGGCCACCAAAAACTGCGACCCACAAGTCTCTTGGTCTCAGAGATTCCAGGATGACCTGCCAACCGAGAGTCATGACATTCAACAAACAAATCTCTCCTCAGGGTACCAGGCACAAACAACCTCCCATGCGGCGTGTTAGATGGGGCATTCTCCTGTGCTTTAAGAATCTCATCTTCCAACACGGAGTCCAAAACAGCAATAACAACCCCCTCTTGTAAAATGTTCTCCTCCTCCTCCTCAGTACCCACCATAGGAGAAAAGCTGCGAGACAAAGCATCAGCTTTAACATTTTTAGTACCTGGGATGTAAGTAACGGTAAAATTAAAGCGTGAGAAAAACAGTGCCCACCTAGCCTGACGGGCATTCAAGCGTTTGGCAGCATCAAGGTAGATCAGATTTTTATGATCGGTGAAGACTTGAATAGGAAATTCCGCTCCCTCCAAAAAATGACGCCAGTGTTCAAATGCGAGTTTAATTGCCAACAATTCCCGATTACCGATATCATAATTTAGTTCAGACTCAGAAAATTTCTTTGAAAAAAAAAGCACAGGGATGTACTCCATCCGTCTTTTCCTGAGACAACACCGCGCCGACCCCCACAGAAGAAGCATCAACCTCAACCAAAAATGGTTTAGTCACATCAGGCTGCGTAAGGATGGGAGCAGAGCTGAACTTCTCCTTTAGCAACACAAAAGCCTCAATGGCCTCAGTAGTCCACTGAACCGCATCAGCACCTTTCCTGGTGAGATCGGTCAGAGGTTTGGCAATCACAGAAATTTTTTTTATGAATTTTCTATAATAATTGGCGAACCCCAAAAACCTCTGTATTGATTTCACACCAATAGGTCTAGGCCAATCCTGCACAGCTTGCACTTTCACCGGGTCCATCTCAAAACCTTCACTGGAGACAATGTAGCCCAAAAAACTAAGTCTCTGTACAGCGAACTCACATTTTTCTAGTTTGGCAAAAAGTGAATTATCACTCAGTAACTGTAATACTTCACGCACACTCCTCCAATGAGACTCCAAATCCGGTGAATAAATCAAAATGTCATCCAAATACACAACCACACTTCTGCCGATCAAAGGTCTAAGGATGTCATTAATAAGATTCTGAAAAAATGCCGGAGCACTGGAAAGCCCAAAAGGCATGACCAGATTCTCAAAATGACCCAGTGGAGTGTTTAAACGCAGTCTTCCATTCATCCCCCTCCTTCATGCGCAACAAATTGTATGCCCCTCGAAGATCAATTTTCGAGAACCACTTGGCCCCCACTAACTGATTAAACAAATCAGGAATCAATGGCAGTGGGTAAGGATTGCGTACAGTAATCTTATTAATCTCACGAAAGTCTAGACAAGGCCGTAAACCGCCGTCCTTTTTTTTAACAAAAAAAAATCCAACCGCCACAGGAGACTTGGAAGGCCTAATGTGACCGGCGGCCAAGCTTGTCTGTATGTATTCCTCCAAAGCCTTTCTCTCAGGAATAGTCAAATTAAATAAACGACTTTTAGGAAGAGTCGCTCCAGGGACAAATTCAATTGCACAATCATAATCTCTATGAGGAGGCAATACCTGCGATTCCTTATCAGAAAAAACTTTCCAAAAATCCTGAATAGGTACAGGTAACTCCCCCTTAACTACAGCAGCAGTACGCCCGTTACAACACTTGTCATAACACTTAGGACTCCAGGACTTAATTTCATTGGTAGACCAATCCAGTACCGGATTGTGCGATTTTAACCAGGGTAACCCCAATATCACCGGTGAGGGCAAATTATTCAAAACTACCAAATCCAAATTCTCTTGATGAACACCATTAATAGTAAGAGGAAATTCACAGATATGGTGAGTAACATTTTTCAAGTGAGAACCATCCACAGACACCACATTAATAGGGGAAGACAGAAGTTTGGGTTTTAATTTTAGTTTTTCCAAAAATTTCCCATCAATCACATTGAGAGTTGAACCACAATCCACAAATACCCGAAATTCCATTAATTCCTCCTCAACAGCAGTGGTAGCAGAAAGAAAGACACCTTTATTGTTTAAACAAGCTATGCGAGCGAAACTGACTTCATTTTTTTTTTCTCTTTATTCATTCGAAGCGCACAGTTCTTAATGAAATGCTCAGATTTACCACAATAGAAACACAAGCCCTTAGCAAATCTGCGTTCTTTTTCCCGAGAGTGAGGTGTCATTGCTCCAATTTCCATCGGCTCTGCAATGTCAGTACATTCCTTCTCCAAACTTGGAGCTGACAAGGCAGACTTACTCTCATTAACCCTTGCACGCAGTCTCCTATCCACCCGTATGGCCAATTGCATAGCATCTTGCAAGTTACCAGGTATAGGATAAGCAATCAGCAAATCTTTAACCCTTTCACTTAATCCTGCAAGAAATAAACTTTTCAAAGCTGAATCGTTCCAGCCCACCTGGGTGGACCACCTACGGAAGTGAGTACAATATTTTTCCACATTACCCGATCCCTGTCTCAAACGTCTCAATTCTGTCTCAGCTGATGAAACACGATCCGGATCGTCATACAACAACCCCAAAGCAGAAAAAAAACTATCCACTGATCTAAAGCATGGATCACTAGGCTGCAGAGAAAAGGCCCAGTCCTGAGGTTCTTTGCGCAAAAGTGACATTATGAACCCTATGCTCTGTGATTCCTCACCAGAGGATCTGGGTCTCAAACGGAAATACAACAAGCAAGCATTTTTAAAAGAAAAAAAATCTTGTTGTTCACCAAAAAAATCAGGCAAACGTACCTTTGGCTCCACGAAATGTGCTCCAGAACAACTACTCACGTGTTGCTGGATTTCAGCCACCTCCAGAGAAAGTCGCTGCAGGCGTTCAGCCAAATCCTGAACCGACACCATGATGAAAACAGAAAATCTTTCCTTAGAGATTTTTTTTTTTTTTTTTTAATTTCTTGGCTGGACTTACTGTTATGATCTGCTACAAGCACTAAGGAAAGGTGGGAATTCTGTCCCTACAATAGGACTGAGCTTGATCCCTACGATGTAACGGGGAACCTGATCCTGCGACCAGACCCGCTAAAGTCCTCAGCTAGTCTGAACGAAGACCTATAGTTGCGAGGGAGGAATCCCTACAAGATCTAGGGACTGGGTGAAAAGGTGGACACCTCCTAACAGAAATTGTAGCAGGGAAAATTAAACAGAAAACAAATTACTACGAGATCCTAAGATTAAGCAAAACTGACAGAGTAAGGCACCTAAGCACCCGGCTAGCTTAAGAGTAGATAATACAATGAAGTCCAGCAAAGCCAGAAGGGCGGAGCCAGACTAAATAGGGAAAAAAGGTCATGTGACCAGCAAACTGAAACAAAATCTAACAAGAGGGTTCTAACAAATACTATTTGAGAACTGTATGATAATATTAGCAGTGTATGGTTGTAGTATTATTACTTTGGCACTGTACAATGTAATATTTTTTTCAGTGAATGGTGATGGCAGTACTATATAACAATGTGATTTAGACACATGTATAAAAGTGTTTTTTGGTCACTATGACGGTATTATTTGGGCACTGTATAGTGGTGTTCACTTTGGCATTGTGTGGCACTGCTACTAATACACTGCAGTTTATTATCCCCGCAGAGAATGGTATGGCACTATTACTTAGGCGGGTGTACGTGGCCAGTGTATGGTGCTATATGGCGCGCTGTACGGTATGATTCAGCACTGATTATACTAGTGATGTGACTTCCATGTGTAAATAGCCGGGTCATCCATACCAGACAAGCGCTGCAGACAGATGGACTAATACTGCTCCAGTCACTACATTTTAGAATTAAAAGAGACATTCACAATTTATTTATTTCCCATGTTGCATTGGCAAGTGCCAAGACCCCTACAAATAAAATGGATGCCCCTTTAATTTTTTATTTTCAAGGAAATTTTCTCCATGTCTTTTCCGCAGCCGAATCCTCCTGCCTCAATAAAGGACATAAAAGCAGATTAGTCTCCGGAGCGGTCTTCTCGCGCTCTTCTGTTGATTTAGCATTCATCCAGCGTACTGCTGTGTATTTGGGTAATAAATGGAGCAGACTATTCCCGGCTCGGCGGCTGCGAAAATCATCATGTGACCGATGTGGAAAAGTCGCTGGAGACCGAGTGCTTGCTCATAGTGTGCGTCTCCCCCATAAACAGATCAATAACCCACCAACTGTGCCGCAATACACGGCGGGGGCCAAAAATGACTGCCTCAGTGTGTGGAGTAAGGCAGGAGTTATCTAGATATTCTGGAGCCCTGGCGTTCCCAAATTATTTGTCAGTGGGGATCGGGTCGCTGAGACCCCCACAAATCCTGCTCTACATAGGAGGCACAGAACGTTCACTTGCCGGGGTTTTATCTTTTCAATAAAGTTCTCAGTTGCTAGAAGAACATAGGCGCTGAGCCCACCCTGTCCCCCGAGGCCTCCATGGCTGCCATTTTAGGCTGGGCTTTATAGGAGACCATTATTTACACTGCAGACCGCAATGCAGCAGTATGGCAAGATCAGGTCCATAAGGAGACTAAACAATAAAATGGAAAAGAGTTAAAAATAAAAAGTAAAAAAATAATAATTTTCCCTCCGCTTAAAGACCTAAACATATGCATATTTGGTATCACCACATCCGAAAAGTTTTATCTTACAAAACGTAAAATTAATTAACCGGTACGGCAAACGCCACAAAGAGAGAAAAAAATCAAAACCACAGATTTGCGGATTTTTAAAACTCAAATTGGTGTCAATGCACACATGGAAAAAAATGTAAGTAAGAAAACCCCACAACGGCCGCGGAATAATGGGAAACTGACAAAAGGAACTTTCAGTGTAACTTTCCTGCATATCAATACTAAGAATCAGGATTTGCTCCTTTGCTTCTGAATTGATGTTGGTTCCTTAACTTCAGATTTTGTTGCACTGCGTTTTGAGTCGATCGCTGCACAAACGATGTTCACAGGGATTTTGTCGGCTCTCGTGTCTCCAGACTGCAGGTCTCCGCTCCGTCCTCAGATGTCCGGTAGGATTTAGATCGGGGTCACAGAATACTCTTCAGAAGACTCCGATACTTTGCTCTCTGTCATTCTTGGCTTTGGCTGGTTTGGGTCATTATTCTGGAGCCATGACCTGTGAGCAGACCGAGCTTTCTGACACTCGGCAGCACGTTTGACTCCAGAATGCCTTGATGTTCTTGATATAGGAAAGATGTATATCTTCGTACCGTGTTAGCCAGTAGATAGAAAAATATTTAGACTTGAGAGTCCTCAGTGGTTGATACCTTTTAATGGCTAACTGAAAAGATGGTAACAAATTGCAAGCTTTCGAGACAACTCAGGTCTCTTCATCAGGCAAAGACTAAAACAAAAACTGAAGAATCACATATTTATATATACAACAGGACACAGGAATAATGCAATAGGTAAGACAAGTGACGTGAAGCAGAACTGTCATTATGGCAGAGGGATGAACATAAATATTGGAACAGTTCATAGATAAGGAGTGAAAGTTTTATTGCCCTCTGATTGGGGTCTGCTATTGTGTTTTGATGCCCCTAGAAGGTCAGAGCAGCAGATTCCTTAATTGATATAGAATGACATGAATCCGTGTGATATATTCATTCCAGCACTAAGAGTGTCAAAGGTCATCATAAGTTTGTATTCCCAAACCTTTCTATCTTTCTCAGATTTGAAGTTAGATTTTAATACCAGTAATTCCATATCCATTATGCTATGACCGGGCATACAAAAGTGTTTTGCCACAGGTAAATCCATTCTTTTTTCTCTTATTGTGTGGCGATGAGAATTCATCCTTGTTCTCAGTTTTTGCCCGGTCTCCCCCACATACAGACCCCCAGTTGGACATTTAGTACATATAATTAGGTACACCACATTAGATGTGATGCAGCTGAAAGTACCTGGGATCTTGTCCTGATGGGAGTTGGGGATCTTTATCTTGTCCGTGGTCATTATAGATGCACAGGTTTTACACTTCTTCTTGTTGCAAGGAAAGGTTCCTGCAGCTGTTGGGGAGGACAGGGAGCTTCTGACAATGATGCTTCTTAGATTTGGGGGCTGCCTAAAACATAGTAGTGGGGGTTCTGGAAATATGGATTGTAATCGGGCATCTTTTTGTAGTAAAGGTTGTAGTTTCCGTGCAGCTCCCCTTAGCATCTCCAGATTTGGATTGTAGGTGACCACTAGAGGCACCCGGTTATTTCTAGGGGCATCAAAACACAACACCAGACCCCAATCAGAGGGCAATAAAACTTTCTCTCCTTATCTATAGGAAAGATGTGTATCTTCGTACCGTGTTAGCCAGTAGATAGAAAAATATTTAGACTTGAGAGTCCTCAGTGGTTGATACCTTTTAATGGCTAACTGAAAAGATGGTAACAAATTGCAAGCTTTCGAGACTACTCAGGTCTCTTCATCAGGCATAGACTAATACAACATCTGAAGAATCACATATTTATACACAAAATAGCACAGAAAAAATGCAATAGGTAGGACATACACAAAATAGCACAGAAAAAATGCAATAGGTAGGACTATTCATCCCAACACTCTTAGTGCTGGGATGAATATATCCCAGAGTTTTATGTCGTTCTACAACAATTAAGGAATCTGCCTCCCTGACCTTTTAGGGTCATCACAACACAATACCAGACCCCAATCAGAGGGTAATAAAACCTTCACTCCTTATCTATGAACTAGTCATATTTATGTTAATCCCTCTGCCATAATGACAGTTCTGCTTCATGTCACTTGTCCTACCTATTGCATTTTTTCTGTGCTATTTTGTGTATAAATATGTGATTCTTCAGATGTTGTATTAGTCTATGCCTGATGAAGAGACCTGAGTAGTCTCGAAAGCTTGCAATTTGTTACCATCTTTTCAGTTAGCCATTAAAAGGTATCAACCACTGAGGACTCTCAAGTCTAAATATTTTTCTCCTTATCTATGAACTGTTCCAATATTTATGTTCATCCCTCTGCCATAATGACAGTTCTGCTTCACGTCACTTGTCTTACCTATTGCACTATTCCTGTGTCCTGTTGTATATATAAATATGTGATTCTTCAGTTTTTGTTTTAGTCTTTGCCTGATGAAGAGACCTGAGTAGTCTCGAAAGCTTGCAATTTGTTACCATCTTTTCAGTTAGCCATTAAAAGGTATCAACCACTGAGGACTCTCAAGTCTAAATAATTTTGATGTTCTTGTGATTTCATTGTACCCTGCACAGATTTAAGACCCCGTGTGCCAGATGAATGGCAAGTGATCTGCCCCAGAACATCCCCGAGCTTCTCCATGTGTCACTGCAGGTACAACCTTCTTTTCTTTGCTTCATTCTTGCGTCTGTGAACATAGAGCTGATGTGACGCCAAAAAGCTCCAGTTTTATCTCCTCCATCCCCAGGACGTTCTCCCAGAAGCTTTTTGACTTGTTAATATGCATTTTGGCAAATTTCATTCTGGCTTTTTTATGATTTGCTTTCTACAGTGATGTCCTCCTTGCTTGTCTTCCATGAAGTCCACTTTGGCCAAGACCGTGACGGATGGTGATCTCTCTGGAAGTTGTTCTGGGCTCTGTGGTTCAAATTCGCATTATGCGTCTCTTCATTTTGTCATCAATTTTGCTCTTGCGGTCACGTCCAGGGAGTTAGGCTACAGAGCCGTAGACCTTGCACTTATGAATAATATGTGCAGCTGTTATAAGAGGAACATTGAGCTGTTTGGAGATGTCTTATAGCCTTTACCCGTAACACATTTGCATATCATTCTCTTTGTAATGTCCTGAGACGACTCTCCGCTTCCTTTGCTCCATGTTCAGTTGTCACGCTGTCTAATGATATGAATACAATGTCAGTAAACTATTTATACAGGAACCACACTCTATACAACATATAGTTTAGCAACATCAGAATGTAAGTATAAAATAGATTTACCTGACACAATCTCTGCAGAACTTAGGGTTAATCTTGAGGACTAGATGTGCAGAAACGATATAGTTGAACTCAGGGTTAATCTTGAGGACTTGATGAGCTGTAACAGGAAAGAGGAGGACCGGGGTCTAACCTGACCCTGCACTGGGGTCCTAACTAATCCCTTACCTTGGAGGTACTGATAATGGTTCAGAGGTCCAAGTCTCCAGCCTAACCCTGTCTCCTGTCAGACCCTGAACCCTGTAATCAGTCCTAAGAAGGATCCTGATTACCACCAAAGGGATATGGGCTGATCTCAGCTAAATACACAGATTAGACATATAAGACAGACAGGATAGCACTCACTTGCATACACACTCAAACACCGAAGGAACATAAATGGTCTGGGAAATAAACTCTAAGCAAGTTGAGCTTAAAACAGCTAAGGAGCTCTCAACTTAAGTCTATACAGATTCATTCCTATCTGTGGTCTGCATGAAGGATTTCACTGGCAACTCCCAAAGCAGACAACCAGGAATTTAAAGGAAACCAATCAACAAATAATCAATTGCAGCCGGGAGAAACTGCACCCAGTCCCAGCACTGAGCACAGACAGAATTAACTCCCTAGCTGCCAAACACAAAGAAACAGCAACTCAGCTGTGAGAAGTCAACATGTGCAACCGCGACGATCTTCGTGGTAATGCACACATGACAGTACCCCCCCTTCTACGAGGGGCCTCCGGACCCTCAGGGCCAGGCCTGCCCGGGTGAGTTCTGTGGAAGGTCCGAACCAAACGATCTGCGTTAACATCAGACGCAGGGACCCACGTCCTCTCCTCCGGACCATACCCCTTCCAATGCACCAAGTACTGAAGGGACCGGCGATTCAGACGAGAGTCAATGATTTTTGATACTTGAAATTCCAAATTACCATTGACCAACACTGGAGGAGGAGGTAGAGGTGACGGTATGACTGGTGCCACATACCTTTTAAGTAATGACTTGTGGAACACATTATGAATTTTAAACGTAGAAGGGAGTTCCAGACGAAATGCCACAGGATTAATTATGGAACTGATCCTGTACGGCCCGATGAATCTGGGACCCAGTTTCCAGGAGGGCACTTTAAGTTTTATATTCCTGGTAGACAACCATACCAGATCGTTCACATTTAGATCTGGACCAGAAACTCTCCTCCTATCAGCCATACGTTTGTAACGGTTCCCCATCGTACTCAAATTATTCAATACACCTCGCCACACAGAAGCAAGTGACGACGAGAAACGCTCCTCCTCAGGAACCCCAGAAGGACCCCCCCCATTGAAAGTACAAAACTGGGGATGAAAACCATATGCCCCAAAAAACGGGGACTTACCAGTGGACTCGCTCCGCCTGTTGTTAAGAGCGAACTCTGCCAGAGGCAAGAAAGAAGACCAGTCCTCCTGGTTCTCCGATACAAAACACCGGAGATATATCTCTAAACTCTGATTCAGATGCTCTGTCTGACCATTGGTCTGTGGATGAAAAGCCGAGGAAAACGACAATTGCATCCCCCGACGTAAACAAAATGCCCTCCAAAATTTGGACACAAACTGAGACCCCCTATCTGACACCACATCAGAAGGCAACCCATGAAGTCTCACGATCTCCCTAATGAACACCTGCGCCAGAGTTTTAGCATTAGGGAGTGCAGGAAGAGCAACGAAATGTGCCATCTTACTGAACCTGTCAACAACCACCAGTATGACAGTATTCCCAGACGACGGAGGAAGGTCCGTAATGAAGTCCATAGATAAATGAGTCCATGGACGCTCCGGAAGTTTCAAGGGTAAAAGGGTCCAGACGGACGGGTAGTCCAGACGGACGGGTATGAGGAGTTTTAGAGCGAGCACAAACCCCACAGGACGCGACAAAAGTTATAACATCTTTATTAGCGTTAGGCCACCAAAATCGGCGGGAAAGGAGATCTAAAGTAGCCTTACTCCCTGGATGTCCTGCTAAAGCAGAATTATGATGTGCCTCAATAACCTTTTGTCTCAACTGATTCGGGACAAACAGTCTCCCTGGAGGTCCTGCAGGGGCGTCCCCCTGAGCCTCTAACACCTCCTCCTCAAGCTCAGAACATACAGCCGACACTACCACCCCCTCCTGAAGGATAGGAATCGGGTCGTCCGTTTTCCCGGCCCCTGGGAAACTGCGAGACAAGGCATCAGCCTTTACATTCTTAGACCCCGGACGATAAGTGACGACAAAATTAAACCTGGTAAAAAACAACGACCATCGAGCTTGTCTGGAATTCAGACGCTTAGCGGATTCTAAATACAGCAGGTTCTTGTGATCAGTAATAACGGTGACCGGGTGGACTGCCCCCTCCAAAAAGTGACGCCATTCTTCAAAAGCTAACTTAATGGCCAAAAGTTCCCTATTGCCGATATCATAATTCCTTTCGGCGGACGACAATTTCTTAGAAAAGAAAGCGCACGGATGCCATTTACCAGGGGACGGACCCTGGGACAATATAGCACCCACTCCTACGTCAGACGCGTCCACCTCCACAATGAACGGCTGAGATACATCTGGTTGGATGAGAACGGGTGCCGAAGCAAAACATCTTTTTAAAGAGGAAAAGGCTTGGCAAGCTTTGTCCGACCACTTAGAAAAATCCGTCCCTTTTCTCGTCATGTCAGTGAGAGGTTTGACGACAGACGAAAAATTACAAATAAATTTCCGGTAGTAATTAGCAAACCCCAAAAAACGCTGCAGAGCCTTAAGATCCCCTGGCTGATCCCATTCAAGCACTGCTCTCACCTTTTCAGGGTCCATCCAGAAACCGGAGGCTGACACCAAAAACTGAAGTTCCTGTACGGCAAAAACACACTTCTCCAGTTTGGCGTATAGTTTATTGTCTCGCAAGATCTGCAACACCTGTCTCACATGCTCCTGGTGAGACACAAGATCTGGCGAGTAAATTAAAATGTCATCCAAATATACGACCACAAACACCCCCACAAGGTGACGAAAAATGTCATTAACAAAATGTTGGAATACTGCTGGAGCAGTAGTCAGACCAAATGGCATGACCAGGTTTTCATAATGTCCCTCCGGCGTGTTAAACGCCGTTTTCCACTCATCCCCCTCTTTTATCCTAATCAGATTATACGCCCCCTGAGATCCAATTTAGAGAACCATTTGGCGCCAACAATTTGATTGAAGAGATCAGGAATAAGAGGAAGTGGATACGGATCTCGAACAGTAATCCGATTAAGTTCGCGGAAATCCAAGCAAGGGCGTAGGCCTCCATCTTTTTTCTTCACAAAGAAGAACCCCGCGGCCACAGGGGAAGATGAAGGTCTAATATGCTCTTTGGCCAGACTTTCAGAAATATAATCTTTCATAGCCTGTCTTTCAGGACCAGAAAGATTATACAACCTAGCTTTAGGCAACTTAGCATCAGGAAGTAGATTAATAGAGCAGTCATACACGCGATGAGGAGGCAACTCCCGACACCCCTCCTCAGAGAAAACATCCCCAAAATCCTCCAAAAAAGGAGGCAATGTGCTAGGCACGACCGCACTGATGACTGTGTTCATGCAGTTGCTTTTGCAAAACTCACCCCATTGGCTTATCTCTCTGAACTGCCAATTAATCACAGGGTTATGTTTAACCAGCCAAGGAAGTCCCAACACAATGGGAGTAGGTAGACCCTCCAACACATAACAAGATAATTGTTCCCTATGTATTGCCCCTACCCGAAGGTCAATGTTATGAACCTCATGAACAAAGCTACCTTGGCCGAGAGGCCTGGCGTCAATGGAGAAAATAGGGATCGGTTTGACCAATACACTCAGATGCATACCTTGAGCCTGAGCAAACTGAGCGTCAACCAGATTGGTGCCGGAACCACTATCCAGAAGAACAGACAATCTCTTCACTCTCGTACCAACCACCACCTCCACTGGTACAAGGAACTGAGAAGAACCGGCGGATGAAATACATACTCCCAGGTTGTCGTCCACCACACAACCTGGGATTAGCAGTTTTCCGGCGACTTTTTACTTAACAAGACACGGGATGGACATTCTCCAACAAAATGTCCCTCTTTCCCGCAGAAAAAACACCTTCTAGTCCTGCGGCGTGCCGCCAATCCCCTACTACGAAAAGATGTCCCTCCCAACTGCATAGGCTCATCCGAACAGACAAGGGGAACCTCAACATAAGGGACTTTAGTAGTAGGTGGAGAAACAACAGGGAGTGGAGTTACCTCACCCCTCTCCCGAAGCCGTCTATCAGTACGGATAGCTAGGGCCATAGCAGCCTCCAGAGAAGGAGGAGACTCATACTGAGCCAAAACGTCTTTTAATTTGTCAGAAAGCCCATGACAAAACTGGCTCCTAAGAGCTGGGTCATTCCACTGAGTATCCGTGGCCCATCTACGAAACTCAGAAGCAAATTCCTCCGCCGGACGATCTCCCTGCTGTAACTTACGTAATTTGGTCTCGGCAAGAGAGACCCGATCTGGGTCATCATATACCAATCCCAGAGCAGTAAAAAATTGATCTACAGACTGTAGAGCCGGGGATCCCGGAGGAAGGGAAAATGCCCAGGATTGAGGGTCCCCTTGAAGAAGTGAGATAACAATTCCCACTCTCTGCTCGTCACTCCCTGATGATCGCGGCCGAAGCCGAAAATACAATTTACATGCCTCCCGGAAGGTAAAAAATTTGTCTCGCCCACCCGTGAACCTATCTGGAAGAGCTACTTTAGGTTCAACTCTGGTTTGCTCCAGGGGAGACAAAACTTTGGACTTAATGTCCGTCAGCTCCATGGATAATCCCTGCAACTGCAGAGCCAGCTGGGCTACTGGATCCATGGTAACTAGAGATAATTTTTTATGGCCAGTGAAAATGTCACGCTGTCTAATGATATGAATACAATGTCAGTAAACTATTTATACAGGAACCACACTCTATACAACATATAGTTTAGCAACATCAGAATGTAAGTATAAAATAGATTTACCTGACACAATATCAGCAGAACTTAGGGTTAATCTTGAGGACTAGATGTGCAGAAACGATATAGTTGAACTCAGGGTTAATCTTGAGGACTTGATGAGCTGTAACAGGAAAGAGGAGGACCGGGGTCTAACCTGACCCTGCACTGGGGTCCTAACTAATCCCTTACCTTGGAGGTACTGATAATGGTTCAGAGGTCCAAGTCTCCAGCCTAACCCTGTCTCCTGTCAGACCCTGAACCCTGTAATCAGTCCTAAGAAGGATCCTGATTACCACCAAAGGGATATGGGCTGATCTCAGCTAAATACACAGATTAGACATATAAGACAGACAGGATAGCACTCACTTGCATACACACTCAAACACCGAAGGAACATAAATGGTCTGGGAAATAAACTCTAAGCAAGTTGAGCTTAAAACAGCTAAGGAGCTCTCAACTTAAGTCTATACAGATTCATTCCTATCTGTGGTCTGCATGAAGGATTTCACTGGCAACTCCCAAAGCAGACAACCAGGAATTTAAAGGAAACCAATCAACAAATAATTGCAGCCGGGAGAAACTGCACCCAGTCCCAGCACTGAGCACAGACAGAATTAACTCCCTAGCTGCCAAACACAAAGAAACAGCAACTCAGCTGTGAGAAGTCAACGTGCAACCGCGACGATCTTCGTGGTAATGCACACATGACATCAGTGCAGTACACACCATGATCACAAACAGCACAGTGACTACTTTTCACCCAAGTCTGTAAACACCTGTGATGCTAATTACAGGATACACCTTAGTTTCACATGTCCCTATGGTCAAATATTTTGAATCTTTTCTGTGAGTAACATTTTTATCCAGGCTATTTCATTAGTTTTGTGTTTTTTATTATTTATTTTTCTGATGAACCAAATTTCTAAAACAAAGTCAAAATCTGATTGTCCTTAGTTGATATTCAGTTTAATGGAAACATTCACACATCCTTTTTTTTTTTTAATTGATCCGTATTTCTGTTCCGTCTGTAGTTCCTTTTACAGATTATGTAATAGTTGCTGGCCACTGTGGTCACTTCTCGTGGCCTGTGCGCTGCTAGTCATTGCAGGATGCTGACACATGACCATGTGCCCGTGGGTGGAGAGGCGGTGTCTGGTCACTTAGGTTACTTTTGTATACAGTACAGACCAAAAGTTTGGACACACCGTCTCATTTAAAGATTTTTCTGTATTTTCATGACTATGAAAATTGTACATTCACACTGAAGGCATCAAAACTATCAATTATCACATGTGGAATTATACATTACACTTTACAAAAAAGTGTGAAACAACTGAAAATATGTCTTATATTCTAGGTTCTTCACAGTAGCCACCTTTTGCTTTGATGACTGCTTTGCACACTCTTGGCATTCTCTTGATGAGCTTCAAGAGGAAGTCACCGGGAATGGCTTTCACTTCACAGGTGTGCCCTGTCAGGTTTAATAAGTGGGATTTCTGGCCTTATAAATGGGGTTGGGACCATCAGTTGTGTTGTGTCAAAGTCTGGTGGATACACAGCTGATAGTCCTACTGAATAAACTGTTAGAATGTTTATTATGGCAGGATAAAAGCATCTAAGTAAAGAAAAACGAGTGGCCATCATTACTTTAAGAAATGATGGTCAGTCCGAAAAATTGGGCAAAATTTGAAAGTGTCCCCAAATGCAGTTGCAAAAACCATGAAGAGCTACAAAGAAACTGGCTCACATGAGGACCGCCCCAGGAAAGGAAGACCAAGAGTCACCTCTGCTTCTGAGGATAAGTTTATCCGAGTCACCAGCCTCAGAAATCGCAGGTTTACAGCAGCTCAGATTAGAGACCAGGTCAATGCCACACAGAGTTCTAGCAGCAGACTCATCTCTACAACAACTGTTAAGAGGAGACTTTGTGCAGCAGGCCTTCATGGTAAAATAGCTGCTAGGAAACCACTGCTAAGGACAGGCAACAAGCAAGAGACTTGTTTGGGCTAAAGAACACAAGGAATGGACATTAGACCAGTGGAAATCTGTGCTTTGGTCTGATGAGTCCAAATTTGAGATCTTTGGTTCCAACCACAGTGTCTTTGTGCGACGCAGAAAAGGTGAACGGATGGACTCTACATGCCTGGTTCCCACCGTGATGTATCGAGGAGGTGTGATGGTGTGGGGGGGCTTTGCTGGTGACACTGTTGGGGATTTATTCAAAATTGAAGGCATAGTGAACCAGCATGGCTACCACAGCATCTTGCAGCAGCATGCTATTCCATCCGGTTTGCGTTTAGTTGGACCATCATTTATTTTTCGACAGGACAATGACCCCAACCACACCTCCAGGCTGTGTAAGGGCTATTTGACCAAGAAGGAGAGTGTTGGGGTGCTACGCCAGATGACCTGGCCTCCACAGTCACCAGACCTGAACCCAGTCGAGATGGTTTGGGGTGAGCTGGACCGCAGAGTGAAGGCCACAGGGCCAACAAGTGCTAAGCATCTCTGGGAACTCCTTCAAGATTGTTGGAAGACCATTTCCGGTGACTACCTCTTGAAGCTCATCAAGAGAATGCAAAGTGTGCAAAGCAGTCATCAAAGCAAAAGGTGGCTACTTTGAAGAACCTGGAATATAAGACATATTTTCAGTTGTTTCACACTTTTTTGTTCAGTACATAATTCCACATGTGATAATTCATAGTTTTGATGCCTTCAGTGTGAATGTACAATTTTCATAGTCATGAAAATACAGAAAAATCTTTGAATGAGAAGGTGTGTCCAAACTTTTGGTCTGTACTGTAGGTGTGAACTGTTCCAGATTTCTGAGGACTCCTGGACCGAAAGGGGACGGGTTATTGAAACTGTAGCGTCGGCGTCCCTGCCCTCTGCTAGGCAGGGACGCTGTTCCCCTCACCCCTCTGCTCCGGGTCCGTCTTCCTCCTCCCTCTCTGCTGGTGGCGTACGCTCCTTTCCGGTCACTGTGCTTAGGGCGCGCGCGCGCTCCTTTCCTCTTATAGGGGCCGCGCGCGTCCTCCTAAGTAGTCCCCGGCCAATGGCCGGAGGACTTCACCATATATAAGGCACCTCCTCCAAAATGGAGGTGACCGAGCACTGTTGTTGCACTGTTCACTACTCTGCTTCAGCCCTCAGGTTCCGTTGCCTGTTACCTGCCAGATTCCTGCCCGCTCACCTGGGAGCGCTCACCTGTTACCAGCCCTCTAGCCTACCTGGAGGCTCCACCGTCCGACAGTCTGTCCACCATCACCTGCCAGTCTGTCTATGGACCAGCCTGCCCGCTCACCTGGGAGCGCTCACCTGTTGCCTTCCTGCTGGCCTGCCTGGAGGCTCTGCCGTCACGTTCGGTGACCACCTGCTATTCCAGAGACTCTCGCCCGCTCACCTGGGAGCACTCATCTGTTGCATGCCTGCTAGCCTACCTGGAGGCTCTGCCGTCACGTTCGGTGACCACCTGCTATTCCAGAGACTCTCGCCCGCTCACCTGGGAGCGCTCATCTGCTATCTGCCTGCTAGCCTACCGGGAGGCTCAGCCATCACAGGTCGTATTTGCCCGTTCATCCAGAGACTGCCCCGGTCACTTGCCGTGACCTCCTGCCCGTCCATCCAGAGACTGCCCCGGTCACTTGCGTGACTTCCTGCCCATTCATCCAGAGACTGCCCCGGTCACTTGCCGTGACCTCCTGCCCGTCCATCCAGAGACTGCCCCGGTTACCTGCTGTGACTGCCTGCCTGTTTACCCTGGTCGCCACCCGCTCCCTTACAAGGACCGCCCCCTTGTATAGTAGCTCAGAGGTTCCGCCCTCCGGACCCGTTACAGAAACCCCACCTAAATCTGGGTATTCCATGGCTGACTAGGGGAGTGCCCAGAGAAGTGGGGCGTATCTTGGTGAGGCGTAAGCATCCTTAGAAATGTTAGCATGTATACTTTTGTCCAGTCATATTTGTCTTAAGATCTCCATATTTTTGCACTGATAAGAGATATATGGTTTTTGTTTCCTGAAGAAGTGGGCTATATTTCGAAAAGCATAGAAAACAAAAAAAACACTTTTTTACATTATCTCCGGCATGTGATTGTAATGTATGTAGTACAGTTCATATAGCGTCTTGTGCTTGGGTGCGATGAAAATACATGAGACACAGGTTTGATATAGAAAGTCTTGTATTCCTTCATACAAGTTGGCAAAAATAGTCACACAGTTTGCAGACACAGAAGCAGGAGACACAGCAGGCCAGAGTAATCTAAGCTCAGCAATCACTCTCCACAACAGGTTCAGGATCTTCTTCTCTGTTACCGTAAGTCCATGCAAACGTGGGTCTTTCAAAGAGCAGGGTTCAGAGTCCACAAGTGCTTCAGAGTTCCTCAGTAGGAATAGCTGGAGTACAGGGTCCAAGGCTTTAGGAGTCAGGTCACAGGTTCACTGCAGGCTAGATTCTGAAGCACTGATTGCTCAGCTGTGGCTGCTTAAGAAGCAAAGGAGAGAATCAGGGCGGGAACATGCAAGCTGGAAACTCCATTCTGACTGAGGGCAAGATAGCTGCAGCAAGACAGAAAGTAAAATGGCTGACGAACAAACTGAGTTTCAGGAACATGTACACAGAACCTTACATTACTCCCCCCTTAGGGACAACCTCCGGATGACCTCAGACCAGGCTTGTGTGGGTACCTCTGATGAAACTGACGGAGCAAGCGAGGAGCATTAACGTTATTGACTGGTTCCCATGAGTTGTCCTCCACTGGGTAGCCCTGCCATTTAATCAGATATTGTAACTGATTTCTATACAACCTGGAATCTAAAATCCTTTCCACCACAAATTCTTCCTGACCATCGACTAGCACTGGGTCAGGGCAAGGAGAAGAATGTCCAGGAAACGTATTGGGTGTCGCAGCCTTTAGTAGGGATACATGAAAGACAGGGTGGATTCTCATAGTTCTAGGCAGTTGAAGACGACAAGCAACGGCACTTATAATTTTACTGATTTTATAGGGTCCAATGTACTTATGTCCCAACTTAGACGATGGAATCCTTAACTTAAGATTTCTGGTTGACAGCCAGACCAAGTCTCCTACCTTGAAAGCTGGTGCAGGTTTACGAAATTTATCTGCTGCTTTCTTGTACCTTTCCTGAGCCGATTCCAGATTCTCCTTTAGAAGATCCATATTCTTCTGTAAAGACGTGATTCTTTCAGCCACTGCTGGTAAAGGCGTTTCTATGGGAAATCGTGGTAGAATGTTAGGATGATAACCTAGATTAGAGTAAAAAGGAGACTGCTTAGTGGAGGCACTCTGAGAGTTGTTATACGAAAACTCAGCTAATGGAAGTAGATCCACCCAATCATCCTGTAGGTGGCAGATAAAGCAGCGGAGATACTGCTCCAGGGTTTGATTGGTTCGTTCGGTCTGTCCATTAGTCTGTGGATGAAAAGCAGAAGAAAGGTTTACTTTAATGTCCAATGCTGCACAGAAATTTTGCCAAAACCTAGAAGTGAATTGCACCCCTCGATCCGAAATAACCTCATCCGGTACTCCATGTAAGCGAAACACATCTTTAATCATCAAATCTGATGTCTGTTTTGCAGTGGGTAAGCCGACACAAGGGATAAAATGAGCTGCCTTTGTTAGACGGTCAACCACCACTAGAATGGTGTTCTTCCCTTGAGAGGTTGGTAACTCCACAATGAAGTCCATAGAAATGGATCCCCACGGGCGGGACGGGGTGGGAAGAGGCTGTAACAGACCAGTTGGTGAGGAGCGAGGTGTTTTGCATCTTGCACAGACTTCACATGAAGTGACATAGTTTAAAACATCCTTCCTGCAAGTGGGCCACCAAAAGAAACGAGAAAGAAATTCCTTTTCTTTAGAATTCCTCTATGCCCAGCTATCTTGGAATCGTGAATGAGTTGCAATACTCTCAATCTGACTGTTTCAGGAATATACAGGCGTTGTCCCTGAATCCACACACCATTCTTAAAGACAAGACTTACGTCCCTTGGGGGTTGTGCCAAAAAGGAATCCGCATGGTATGCTTCCTTGATGTCCTTAAGTAGGTCTTGATTATGAATTACTCCTAGGAATCTAGAGTCAGGAAGAATAGTCTTAGGAGGAGTAATTGGACGTGTCTCTGCTGAGTAAATCCTAGAGAGTGCATCAGCCTTTCCATTGCGCGATCCTGGTCTATAAGAAATGATAAAATTAAATTGGTTTAAGAAAAGATTCCAGCGAGCCTGGCGAGGAGTCAGGCACTTAGCCGACCTGATAAACTCAAGGTTACGATGGTCTGTCAGGACGACTATTTGCTGTGCAGCTCCCTGAAGAAGGTGTCTCCATTCTTTGAAGGCGGCAATAATGGCCAACAACTCTCTATTGCCCACATCGTAGTTCCTCTCAGCCGAAGACAACTGCTGGGAAAAGAAGGCACAGGGATGCAAGACATTCTTCTCACCTGTTCTCTGAGAGAGTATAGCTCCAACGGCACAGTCTGAAGCATCCACCTCTATTATGAAGGCAAGCTCGGGGTTGGGATGTACTAGTATAGGTGCAGTGGTAAATTTATCTTTTAGACGGGAAAATGCTTCCTGGGCTTGGGGAGTCCAGGAGAACCTAGACTCTTTCCGGGTAAGTTGGGTGATAGGTGACACTACCTCAGAGAAATTTCTAATGAAACGTCTATAGAAGTTGGCAAACCCGATGAAACGCTGTACCTCCTTCACATTTCTAGGACTTGTGTTATGTTACGGTAGCTGAGGAGTGCAGGTAAAAAAGGAAATACACCAGAGCAGTTGGAATCTATGAGATTGCAGTACCCTGACCAACCACCACAACCAGAGGCAGCCGTGGAGCGCCCCCACGATGGTCCCAGACGCCACGTCACAGCCTGAGAAACTAACTACACCTAAAGATAGAAATAGGAAAGCTATCTGCCCCGGAGCAGAACCCCAAAGATAATAGAAAGCCCCCAAACATGTAATGGCGGTTAGACAAGAGGAAATACTGACACAGAAAGAAAATAGTATGAGCAAACGCTGGGGCCCAAACTATCTAAATAGAAAAGGACAGGAAGGGTACTTACTGCAATCCCAGAAAACCCTGAAAAACACCAACTCTACTAATTTCAAAATCACCTGAGATCACACGACCTCTACCACCTAAATTAGTTCTCTGGTGTAACAAAAACAGCAGCCACTGAAAAAACTGCAAAAAGCAAAAGTACAAAACACAGTGGCTGGACTAAACTGAGAGGGCAAAAGCCCCCGGAGGGGACCCAGAAGGCCCCCACAGAAGTGCAGGACAAAATGCAAAAAATATAGCAAAAACACAAAATAAGAAATTGTCTTATCTGATAGCAGGAGATGCAGACACGACACAGCAGGCTACAAGGGAAACTGGAAAGAAGGATTCAGACCAGAACAATTGATCACCGGCAACCCTGATGGGAAAATGATTCCCTTAAATAAGACCAATCAGTAACACCTGATTCCCAATCCTCACTAGTACCGCTTGTAACCACCAGAGGGAGCCTCTGCTCAGAACTCATCTCAAACCCATTCACAACAGTACCCCCCCCTTGAGGAGGGGTCACCGAACCCTCATTTGAGCAACCAGGTCGGTCAGGATGAGTTCTATGATACGCACGGATAAGTCTCCTAGCATGGATGTCCGAAGCAAACACCCAAGAATTATCTTCCTGACCATAACCTCTCCATTTAACCAAATACTGGAGTCTTCGTCTAGAAAAACGAGAATCCAATATTTTCTCAACCACATACTCCAGATTGCCCTCAACCAAAACAGGGTCAGGAGGCACAGCAGCAGGAACCACTGGCTCAACAAACCTCTTCAACAAGGACTTGTGGAACACGTTATGGATCTTAAATGTCCCTGGAAGAAGCAAACGAAAAGAAACAGGATTAATAATCTCCATGATCTTATAAGGTCCAATGAACCTAGGCTTAAATTTAGGAGATGCTACTCTCATAGGAATATTCTTTGAGGACAACCAGACCAAGTCCCCCACTTTAAACCGAGGACCATCAGTCCTATGCCGGTTAGCAAACCGCTGGGCCTTCTCCTGAGAGAGGGACAACCTCTCCACTACCTGGTCCCAAATCTGCTGCATACGCTCAACAACAGAGTCAACACCTGGACAGACAGAAGCCTCCGTCTGTCCTGAAGAAAATCGAGGGTGAAACCCAGAATTACAGAAAAACGGAGACATCAAAGTGGCAGAGCTAGCCCTATTATTAAGAGCAAACTCAGCCAAAGGCAAAAAAGAGACCCAGTCATCCTGATCAGCAGACACAAAGCATCTTAGATAAGTCTCCAATGTCTGGTTTGTTCTCTCAGTTTGACCATTGGTCTGAGGATGAAATGCCGAGGAGAAAGACAATTGAACACCCAGTTTAGAACAAAAAGTCCTCCAAAATCTGGAAACAAACTGGACTCCTCTGTCAGACACAATGTTCTCAGGAATGCCGTGTAAACGAACCACGTGCTGAAGGAACAACGGCACCAATTCAGAGGAGGAAGGCAACTTAGGTAATGGCACAAGATGTATCATTTTGGAAAACCTATCACAAATTACCCAGATGGTGGTCATTCTCTGAGAAACAGGAAGATCGGAAATGAAATCCATAGAGATATGGGTCCATGGTCTCTTGGGCACAGGCAATGGCATCAACAAACCACTAGAGCGAGAGCAAGGCTTGGAGCGAGAGCAAGTCCCGCAGGACTGCACAAATTCCCTGACATCGCGAGACAAGGTAGGCCACCAAAAGGACCGACTAACCAAGTCTCTGGTACCAAAAATTCCGGGATGCCCAGCCAATGCGGAACAATGAATCTCAGACATCACACTCTTTTTCCATTGGTCCGGGACAAACAATTTTCCAACAGGGCAGCGCTCGGGCCTATCCTCCTGACACCCCTCCAGAGCAAGTCTCAAATTAGGCGAGATGGCGGAAAGAACTACACCCTCCTTCAAAATAACAGAGGGATCAGATAGCTCAGGAGAGTCCGCAAGGAAACTCCTCGAGAGGGCATCCGCCTTAACATTCTTAGTGCCAGGAAGAAAGGAAACCACAAAATTAAAACGTGTGAAAAACAAGGCCCACCTGGCCTGTCTAGGATTGAGTCGCTTGGCAGATTCCAGATAGACCAGATTCTTATGGTCCGTAAGGACCACCACCTGATGTTTGGCTCCCTCCAGCCAATGTCTCCACTCTTCAAAAGCCCACTTCATGGCCAATAACTCCCGATTACCCACGTCATAATTACGTTCAGTAGGAGAAAATTTTCGAGAGAAAAAGGCACAAGGGTTACTTTTAGAGGTCTCTGGATCTTTTTGGGACAAAACGGCACCTGCCCCAATTTCAGAGGCATCAACCTCCACCTGAAATGGCAGAGAAACATCAGGCTGCCGTAGAACAGGAGCAGAAGTGAATCTCTGCTTAAGTTCCTGAAACGCAGAGACTGCCTCAGGAGGCCAATTCACCACATCAGAACCCTTTCTGGTCAAATCAGTTAATGGTTTAACAATAACAGAGAAATTACCAATAAATTTACGATAAAAATTGGCAAAACCCAAAAATCTCTGAAGAGCCTTTAATGAAGTAGGTTGGACCCAATCACAGATGGCCTGAACCTTGACCGGGTCCATTTCAATAACAGATGGGGACAAAATGAATCCCAGAAATGAGATCTTCTGTACGCCAAAAAGACACTTTGATCCCTTCACATACAGAGCATTCTCTCTCAAAATCTGGAATACAGTTCGAACATGTTTCACATGAGAGTCCCAGTCATTAGAAAAAATCAAGATATCATCCAAATAAACAATCAGAAACTTGTCCACAAAATCCCTGAAAATGTCATTCATGAAGGACTGGAAGACGGAAGGAGCATTAGTGAGCCCAAAGGGCATCACAAGGTACTCAAAATGCCCTTCAGGGGTGTTAAATGCCGTCTTCCATTCATCCCCGTGCTTAATGCGAATAAGGTTATACGCCCCCCTGAGGTCAAGCTTGGTAAACCAAGTAGCGTTTTTCACCCTGGAAAACAGGTCAGAAATCAAGGGTAACGGGTATTGATATTTCACAGTAATATTGTTCAAGAGACGATAATCAATACACGGCCTTAATGAACCATCTTTTTTGGCCACAAAGAAAAAACCGGCACCTAAGGGTGAAGAGGATGGTCTGATATGACCCTTCTCCAATGATTCCTTGATATAAGACCGCATAGCGTCATGTTCAGGTACAGACAAGTTAAAAAGGCGACCCTTAGGGAATTTACTACCTGGCACTAATTCAATAGCGCAGTCATAGCTCCTATGGGGAGGTAAGGATGCAGATTTACTTTCGCTAAACACATCAGAAAAATCAAACAAAAAGTCAGGAACATCCTCAGCCTGGGGGGAGGCAGAAAAAACAGGAGTGTTGGTATTAACACATTGGCAGCCCCAACTGGTTACAGACACAGATTTCCAATCCAAAACAGGATTATGAGACTGTAACCAAGGGAAACCCAGCACGATAATGTCATGCAGATTATATAGAACCAAAAATTTGCAGCACTCCTGGTGATCAGGTTCAACCCTCATTATCACCTGAGTAGAAAACTGGGGTTTATTCTCAGCCAAAGGGGTAGAATCGATCCCCAGTAGGGGAATAGACTTCTGTAGGGGTATCAAGGGAAATCCACAACGTTTAGCAAAATCATAATCCATCAGGTTAATAGCTGCTCCAGAATCAACGAAAGCCTGAGCAGAAAATGAGGACAGAGAGCATATCAGAGTGACAGTTAATAAAAACTTAGTCTGAACACTACCCAAGACAACTGAGCGTGCAAAACGTCTTCCCCGCTTAGGGCAGACTGAAATAGCATGAGAGGCATCACCACAGTAGAAACATAACCCATTGCGCTTTCGAAACTCATGACGCTGTGCCCCAGACACCACTCCATCACACTGCATGGGCTCAGCAGCTGGCTCACAAGGCAACACCACTCCACGCATACTTCTCCGCTCACGCAAACGTCTGTCAATTTGAATCGCTAATGACATAGAATCATTGAGACCAGAGGGGACAGGGAATCCCACCATAACATCCTTTACATTATCCGACAGACCCTTCCGGAAAAGGGCCGCCAAAGCGTCGTCATTCCATTTGGTCAGGACTGCCCACCTACGGAATCTCTGACAGTATAACTCAGCGTCATCAAGCCCCTGATTTAATGCCAACAAGGCTTTTTCAGCTTGATCAGTGACATTAGGCTCATCGTACAATAACCCCAAAGCCTGAAAAAATGCATCAACATCACTCAAAACAGGATCCCCAGGTGTGAGGGAAAAAGCCCAATCCTGAGGATCGCCGCGCAGGAGAGAGATGATAATTTGAACCTGCTGCGCTGCGTTTCCTGAGGACTTAGATTTTAAGGCAAGAAACAATTTACAATTATTTTTGAAATTCTGAAACTTAGCTCGATCCCCTGAAAACAAATCTGGCATGGGGATCCTAGGTTCCACAACAGGCAACCTAGCAAGATATGCAGCAATACTCCGAACCTCAGTGGCAAGCTGATCCACACGGCCAGACAACTGTGCAAACTCCATTGGGAGAAAAGATCCTCCCCAGCACCCAGAGATACAGAGGGAAAAAAAAAATAAAAAAAATGCAACAAACAGAAAAATATCTCTGACAACTTTTCTTCCTTCAAAATATTTTTTCCCTTCTGTGAGTACAATACAATTTTTATGGCCGGTGATACTGTTATGTTACGGTAGCTGAGGAGTGCAGGTAAAAAAGGAAATACACCAGAGCAGTTGGAATCTATGAGATTGCAGTACCCTGACCAACCACCACAACCAGAGGCAGCCGTGGAGCGCCCCCACGATGGTCCCAGACGCCACGTCACAGCCTGAGAAACTAACTACACCTAAAGATAGAAATAGGAAAGCTATCTGCCCCGGAGCAGAACCCCAAAGATAATAGAAAGCCCCCAAACATGTAATGGCGGTTAGACAAGAGGAAATACTGACACAGAAAGAAAATAGTATGAGCAAACGCTGGGGCCCAAACTATCTAAATAGAAAAGGACAGGAAGGGTACTTACTGCAATCCCAGAAAACCCTGAAAAACACCAACTCTACTAATTTCAAAATCACCTGAGATCACACGACCTCTACCACCTAAATTAGTTCTCTGGTGTAACAAAAACAGCAGCCACTGAAAAAACTGCAAAAAGCAAAATTACAAAACACAGTGGCTGGACTAAACTGAGAGGGCAAAAGCCCCCGGAGGGGACCCAGAAGGCCCCCACAGAAGTGCAGGACAAAATGCAAAAAATATAGCAAAAACACAAAATAAGAAATTGTCTTATCTGATAGCAGGAGATGCAGACACGACACAGCAGGCTACAAGGGAAACTGGAAAGAAGGATTCAGACCAGAACAATTGATCACCGGCAACCCTGATGGGAAAATGATTCCCTTAAATAAGACCAATCAGTAACACCTGATTCCCAATCCTCACTAGTACCGCTTGTAACCACCAGAGGGAGCCTCTGCTCAGAACTCATCTCAAACCCATTCACAACAGACTTGGCCAATCCTTGATGGCTTGGGTTTTGCTTCCATCCATACTAATTCCTTGTGTAGACAATACATACCCCAGAAATTGAATTTCGGTCCTATGGAATTCACACTTTTCAAGTTTGATGTAAAGATGATTTTGTCTTAGACGTTCCAAGACCATTCTCACATGTCCATGATGTTCCTCTGTGGAGTTAGAAAAAATTAGAATATCATCCAAATAAATTACCACGAATGTATCTAGGAGATCCCTGAAGATGTCATTCACCAAGTGTTGGAAAGTGGCTGGGGCGGTACTCAGACCAAAAGGCATAACTAGATATTCAAAGTGTCCATAGCGTGACCTGAATGCAGTCTTCCATTCATCCCCAGGTCTAATACGGACTAAGTTATAGGCCCCACGAAGATCTAGTTTAGAGAAAATTTTGGCATGTCGCACTCTCTCCAATAACTCAGGGATTAAAGGCAATGGATAACGGTTTCTAATAGTAACCTTATTGAGTTCCCTATAGTCTACGCATGGTCTCAGAGATCCATCTTTCTTCTTTACAAAGAAGATGGGTGCACTTGCAGGAGATGAAGAGGGGCGTATGAAGCCCTTGGCTAGATTTTCGTCTATGTAATCCTTTAAAGCCTTTAGCTCGGGCCCCGCCAGGGGGTAGATCTTACCAAAAGGTATCTCTGCTCCAGGTAATAATTCAATTGGACAATCATATGGACGGTGAGGAGGAAGCTGGTCAGCGTTCTTCTTGTCACATAAATCCACATAATCCTGGTATACAGCTGGTAGTTCAGGGACTGACATGGTTCCTTTAGGAACAGAGCAAGCTGAAACTTTTGGACTCATCTGTTTCTCTGGAAAGTGTAATTCCTTGGTCTCCCAGTTAATGGTAGGATTCTGAGCCTGCAGCCATGGTAGCCCTAGAATAATGGGAAAGTGGGGAGAAGAGATAAGCATAAAGGACAGTTTCTCTTGATGATCTTTACCCATAAGAACCCTCAAAGGCTCTGTTTCCTGATCCACTGGTCCAGAGGTCAGCAGGGAGCCATCCACAGTTTCCATCTGTACTGGAGTAGCCTTCTTCACTGAACGTATCCCCTGTTTCAGAGCAAAGGAGACATCCATAAAATTTCCACTTGCCCCTGAGTCGATCATAGCAGAGCTAGACACCCAAGCTGAGTCAACCCAGAGTTTGATGGAAAGAAAGCAATGAGAATTGTTTTTCTTACAACTCAGCTGGGACACCGCTGAGGAAACTTGAAAAATGGCAGCGTTTACACAGTCAACGTCCTCAGAGGTAACGGAGTTTAAGTCAGAGAAATCAAGATCTGTTGCTGCAGATCTCTCTGGAGCCTGAGGCTCGGACCTGACAGATCCCCTCTCGCAACACTCACAATGAATGAGTGCTGCAGTAGTCTTACGAGAACGGCTGGGGCAGTTTATAATGAAGTGCCCTGACTTACCACAATAGAAACATAGATTCTCCTTAAAACGATGTTCCTTGCGTGCATCACTAACCCGTCGTTGTAAAGAGTCTACCTGCATGGGTTCAGGTTCAGGTTCCCGTGTAATCCTACTCAAAGGTTCCTTAGCTGGAGAGGAAGGTAGGAAAAGGTTAGTGCGATTGCTTTCGAACCATCTCTCTTGCCTGCGTTCAGTCAGACGATTATCAATACGGATGCAGTAGTTAATAAAGTCACCTAACGCAGTGGGAGGGTCAGCACGAGCAAGTTCATCCTTAATCAGTGGAGATAACCCCTTTGAAAAAATAGATTTTTTGGCGGAACTGTCCCAGGTGGTATCAAGGGCCCATCTCCTGAACTCCAAGGCATATTCAGCTACCGAGTGCCTACCCTGGCGCAAAGCCAACATGGCCGCTTCAGCTGTTGCACCTCGATTGGGGTCATCAAACACCTGCCCCATGGCTGAAATAAAAGCATCAAGGTGATTCAAACAATCATCCTCAGTCTCAATCAGAGGGTTTGCCCACATCAAAGCCTTGTTGGTAAGCAACATAATTATAGTAAGCACCTTAGATCGTTCAGTGGGAAATTGTGAAGCATGTGCAGAAAAAAAAGATTGCATTGATTAATAAATCCCCTGAATTTCTCACGTTCACCGCCAAAACGAAAAGGGGGCAACTTGGGAATCCCAGAACTCGGGGCTACGGCAGGAGTCTGGAATCGCTCCTCTAGAACCTCAATCCTGGCTCGCAAATCCTGGGCAGTCTGTCCAAACACTTGCAAATTGTGATTAGTGAGGTCCTGTAGGCTTGAAAAACGGGTCTTTATATTCTGCAAATCTGTAAGGATATTATCAGTCACTCCGCAAAGTTCCTTTATGCGGGCCTCCATTTTCCAGATCTTTTAAGACAGGAGTACTGGAAGAAGAGGAGAGGAGAAAAAAAAAAAACAATAGTGTTTACCTGTGGTAACACTGCAGAGAGAAAAAAAATTAAGGGAACTGCTCACCTGGAATGGTTGTGAGAAGTCACAACCACTATCATCACAGAAAGTTCACCCGGACATCTGATATCCACAGTTACAGCAGACATAAAAGAGAAAAGGAAAAAAAAAAAAACAATAGTGTTTACCTGTGGTAACACTGCAGAAAAAAAAATACTTAAGGGAATTGCTCACCTGGAATGGTTGTGAGAAGTCACAACCACTGTCATCACAGAAAGTACAACCGGACATCCGATATCCACAGTTACAGCAGACACAGCCTTTCCAGACCCAGCAGACACTAACATTTGGCTTCAGAATCTTGTAATGTATGTAGTACAGTTCATATAGCGTCTTGTGCTTGGGTGCGATGAAAATACATGAGACACAGGTTTGATATAGAAAGTCTTGTATTCCTTCATACAAGTTGGCAAAAATAGTCACACAGTTTGCAGACACAGAAGCAGGAGACACAGCAGGCCAGAGTAATCTAAGCTCAGCAATCACTCTCCACAACAGGTTCAGGATCTTCTTCTCTGTTACCGTAAGTCCATGCAAACGTGGGTCTTTCAAAGAGCAGGGTTCAGAGTCCACAAGTGCTTCAGAGTTCCTCAGTAGGAATAGCTGGAGTACAGGGTCCAAGGCTTTAGGAGTCAGGTCACAGGTTCACTGCAGGCTAGATTCTGAAGCACTGATTGCTCAGCTGTGGCTGCTTAAGAAGCAAAGGAGAGAATCAGGGCGGGAACATGCAAGCTGGAAACTCCATTCTGACTGAGGGCAAGATAGCTGTAGCAAGACAGAAAGTAAAATGGCTGATGAACAAACTGAGTTTCAGGAACATGTACACAGAACCTTACAGTGATGTTTCTTCATCACCTGGCAGGGCGGATATAACCCACAAACTTTCCATTTTTTACGTATTGCACTTATAAGAGGCACTTGTAGGGGTCAGATACTTTACCACTGCCCTATAACCAAGTAAAACTATAAGGTCATTATATATTTTGGGGTGGAGTTCCCCTTGAAGTCACTCTGCAGGTGCCTGCACAGTCCCTGAGGACACGCGGTGGATCCCAGCTGCAGGTCTGAGGTTTAGCCTTGGTGAGATGTGCTTGAGGTCTCCCGTGCTCCCCGTCTGTCTCTCCAGCTCTCTGCTCGGTATTGATCTCGCCGCTCAGAGCGTACACGATTGATCGCTACTTGGCTGTGAAGCCAGGAGTCTCTAATGATCGGCCCCTCCATGTGAGCAAAATCCTGCAGCCATGGAAGGAATCACAGTGCCAGTAGAGACAAATGGGGGTTCTGGTTATTAGGAGGGTCTGGAATTAGTCTTATATTGGGGGAGTCTGGGCTCATAATCTCCATTATAGCTGGTGGATGGGTCCGGGCTCAGCAGCCGCTCATGTTCTCCCCTCCATGTCTGTATGGCCCTTGTACACTAGGCACAGTCATGTGGGACAGCTAAGGGTCTATCCTAAACTGTTCCCACAAAGCTGATGCTACAATTGTCCACAATGTCTTGTGCTGTAGATTAAGATTGCCCATCACTGGAGCTGTGTGTCCGAGGCCGCCCCCTGATAACAGCCCAGAGCATTATCCTCCTCCACCATCTGTACATGGGGCATAATGCAGTCAGGGTGTAACGTCCTCCAGGAATCCCCAAACCCAGACTCGGATAGATAAGTGTGATCCGTCACATCTCCTCCAGAGTCCAGTGGTGGTGGCTTTACACCACTCCATCCGATGCTCAGCATTGTACTTGGTGATGTACGGCTGCATGTATGCAGCTGCTCGGCCATGAGACTCCTGGTGGCGACACAGTGTTTGTGCTGATACCAGAGAAGGTCTGGACTCTGCAGGTATGGGGTCAGTAGAGCAGTGGTGACTTTTTCTGCCTTAGCACTCGGCCCACCCGCTGTATAACGTAACAGGGTCTCCACTTTGTAGAATCATTTAACGTTGGAGTTGGAAGGGACCTCCAGGGTCATCGTGTCCAACCCCCTGCTTAATGCAGGAGTCACTAAACCACCTCAGACAGATGTCTGTCCAGCCTCTGAAGACTTCAATTGAAGGAGAACTCACCACCTCTCGTGGCCGCATGTTCCACTCATTGATCACCTTCAATGTCAAAAAGTTTTTTTCTAATATCTAATCTGTATCTTCTCTCTTTCAGTTTCATCCCATTGCTTCTCGTGTTTCAATGTGCAAATGAGAATAATGATGATCCTTCTACACTGTGACAGCCCTTGAGATATTTGTAGACAGCTATTAAGTCTCCTGTTAGCCTTCTTTTTAGGAAGCTAAACATTCCCAGATCCTTTAACCATTCCTCGTAGGAGATACTTTGCAATCCGCTCCTCACCATCCTGGTAACTCTTTGAACTTGCTCCAGTTTTTCAATGTCTTTTTTAAAATGTGGTGCCCGGGAACTGGACACAATATTCCAGATGAGGTCTGACCAAGGAGGAGTAGAGGGGGATAATTACTTCACATGAGCTATACTCTGTTTCTCTTAATACATCCTCGCACTGTTTTTTGTCTTTTTTGCTTCTGCATCACACCGTTAACTCATGTGCAGTCTGTGATCTATTAGTATACACAAGTCTTTTTCATACGTGCTGTTGCTTAGTTCTATTCCTCCCATTCTGTATATCATTTTTCTTGCCCAGATATAGCAGTTTGCATTTTCCCCTGTTAAATACCATTCTATTAGTTGCTGCCCACTGCTCCAGTTTGTTTATATCTTTTTGAATCCTCTCTCTCTTGTCATGACCCTGGACGGGGTTTGGTCTTTGTCCCGTCCTGGCCAGACTGGGGTTAATGGTTTCAGCCTCTCTCTGGCAGAAGGCGGCTATTTAGTTGCCAATTGACCTAGGTCTGGTGTCAGTTATACTCCTGCCCTCGGCTGAGTTAGTTGACCTCCTGTGTGCCTGTGCCTTGTGCCTGATCTTGTTGCTTGTTTGGTTTTGACCCGGTCTGTCTCTTCGTTGTGAGTTTGTCTACTGTCTTGGTACTGTGTATTTGCCCGTTCTGGTTTTCTGATCCCTTGGCTACGTTTCTGGTTATTCTCTGCCTGCTCCTCTTGTACTGCGTTGCTCCCTCTGTGTATGACCTAGCTATCCTGACTATCCTTTTGTCTATGCCCCTTGGTAACTCTGTCCCGTAGTTACCCTTCTAGGAGTTTTCCTTCTGCTCATAGCTCTCTGGAGCTTAGGCCACGCCCATCAGCAGTCACGTGCTTAAGGTCCTCTGGCCTGAAGCATTCTCTATCTGTTACTGCTCCCTCTGAGAGACCTGTGGCCGGCGCCGCCCCTTGGCAGTCACGTGCTTGGGTCCTGTTAGTCTGAAGCACGCATCTTCACTGCTGCTGCCCTGCTCCACAGGTATCATTGAGTGCAGTCTGTCTTACTCCGGACACGCGCACTGGCTCAGTGAGCAAGTGCAGTGCGGTGTTCGTGATACTCTTCTCTAGTATTAGAAATCCTTCCTAATTTTGTGTCAACAGCAAATTGTAATCAGTATACCTTAAATTCCTTCATCTAAATCATTGATAAAGATGTTGAACAACACTGGGGCCAGGACAGAGCCTTGTGGTCCCCACTTGAGACATCCTATCAACTGGATGTGCAGCTATTTATTACCACTCTTTGGGTCCGTTATGAATCCACCTAACCGTAGCCTTGTTGGTAATAGTTGGTAATTTTTTCAATAACGATAGTATGAGTTTCCTTATCAAATGCTTTTCTGAAGTTGAGATCTACTATATCTACCGCATTTCCCTGATCCACCCAAAATATTTAGAGTTGAGAGTCCTCAGTGGTTGATACCTTTTAATGGCTAACTGAAAAGATGGTAACAAATTGCAGCTTTCGAGACTACTCAGGTCTCTTCATCAGGCAAAGACTAATACAAAAACTGAAGAATCACATATATATACACAAAAACACAGAAAAAATGCAATAGGTAAGACAAGTGACATGAAGCAGAACTGTCATTATGGCAGAGGGATTAACATAAATATTGGAACAATTCATAGATAAGGAGAGAAAGTTTTATTACCCTCTGATTGGGGTCTGGTAATGTTTTGTGATGTTTTCACAGGGTATTTGGAGTAAATTCCTTAATTGATGTAATAGGCCATAAAACCATGTGACAGGTTCATTCCAGCATTAAGAGTGTCAAAGGTCACCATCAATTTGTATTCGCAAATTCTTCTCTGCCTCTGAGATGTGAATCTGCTTCTTAGTACCAGTATTTTCATATCTGACATGCTATGATCAGGGGAGCAAAAATGTTTTGCCACAGGTAGATCCATTCTTTTTTCTCTTATTGCGTGGCGATGAGAATTCATCCTTGTTCTCAGTTTTTGCCCGGTCTCCCCCACATACAGACCCCCAGTTGGACATTTAGTACATATAATTAGGTACACAACATTAGATGTGATGCAGCTGAAAGTACCTGGTATCTTGTAGTCCTGATGTGAGTTGGGGATCTTTATCTTGTCCGTGGTCATTATAAATGGACAGGTTTTGCATTTCTTCAGTGATTCCATCATAGAAGGAAATTAGATGAGTCTGGCATGACTTGTTTGCTACAAACCCATGCTGGCTCTGGTTAATTACTGTTTCTTATCCAAATACTTACATACATGCTGTTTAACCCCTTCCCGACCTTTGACACAGCGTATGCGTCATGAAAGTCGGTGCCAATCCGACCTATGACGCATACCCTGCGTCATGAAAGGTTCGCGTCCCTGCGGGCCGGGAGACCGGGGTCACGTCAAAGGTCACCCGACCCGCAGTTACAGGACCCTTTGTGCTTCACCACAGGGGGGTTGGCTTAACCCCCCGTGGCCACGATCGCTCTGATTGGCTGTTAAAAGTGAAACAGCCAATCAGAGCAATCTGTAATATTTCACCAATTTGATTGGTGAAATATTACAATCCAGCCATGGCCGATGCTGCAATAGCATCTGCCATGGCTGGACACCGAGACCTGACCCCCCCACACGTACTCACGGCGGCGATCGGCCGCCGCCACCGAAAGATGGCAGCGATCGGTCACCGCCGTCACTAACAGCTCCCCTCCTCCTTTGCTCCGGTGCCCCCACCTTCCGATCCCCCCCCCCTAACCTTCTGACCACCCTACTCACCTCTCCCGATCCACCGATGTCCCTGGATCGGTCCCGGCGTCCGCCCGGGCCTCTTCATGGGCGCCGCCATCTTGGAAAATGGCGGGCGCATGGCAGTGCGCCCGCCGGCCGGCGCATGCGCAGTGCGCCCCCCAGTGTCCAAAAATTTATTTTGATCACTGTGAGAAACTGTCACAGTGATCAAAATAAAAAAAAGTTAATGAACCCCCCCTTTATCATAGGTAGGGACAAATAAAAAAAATAAAGATTTTTTTTTTTTTTCCTATAAGGCCCTGTGCACACGTTGCGGATTTTGCTGCGGATCCGCGGCGTATTTTGCTGCGGATCCGCGGCGGATTTCGCTGCTGATCCGCGGCGGATCAGCAGCGAAATCAGCCGCGGATGCGCAGCGATATCCGCCGCAGATCAGCAGCGAAAACCGCCGCGGATCCGCAGCAAAATCCGCAACGTGTGGCGGATTTCGCTGCTGATCCGCGGCTGATTTCGCTGCTGATCCGCGGCTGATTTCGCTGCGGATCCGCGGCGGATTTCGCTGCTGATCCGCGGCGGATTTCGCTGCGGATCCGCGGCGGATTTCGCTGCTGATCCGCGACTGATTTCGCTGCGGATCCGCGACTGATTTCGCTGCGGATCCGCGACTGATTTCGCTGCGGATCCGCGACTGATTTTGCTGCTGATCCGCGACTGATTTCGCTGCTGATCCGCGGCGGATTTTGCTGCTGATCCGCGGCTGATTTCGCTGCTGATTCGCGGCGGATTTCGCTGCTGATACGCGGTGGATTTCGCTGCTGATCCGCTGCGGATTTCGCTGCTGATTCGCGGCGGATTTCGCTGCTGATACGCGGTGGATTTCGCTGCTGATCCGCTGCGGATTTCGCTGCTGATCCGCGGCGATTTCGCTGCTGATCCACGACTGATTTTGCTGCTGATTCGCTGCGGATCCACAGCGGATTTCGCTGCTGATCCGCGGCTGATTTCGCTGCGATCGCTGCGGATCCGCAGCGGATTTCGCTGCTGATCCGCGGCGATTTCGCTGCTGATCCGCAGCTGATTTCGCTGCTGATCCGCGGCTGATTTCGCTGCTGATCCGCGGCGGATTTCGCTGCTGATCCGCGGCGGATTTCGCTGCTGATTCGCTGCGGATCCGCGGCTGATTTTGCTGCTGATCCGCTTCGGATTTCGCTGCTGATCCGCGACTGATTTTGCTGCTGATTCGCTGCGGATCCGCAGCGGATTTCGCTGCTGATCCGCGGCTGATTTCGCTACTGATCCGCGGCTGATTTTGCTGCTGATCCGCGGCTGATTTCGCTGCTGATCCGCGGCGGATTTCGCTGCAGATCTGCGGCGGATTTTGCTGCGGATCCGCGGCTGATTATCTGCTGATTCATCTGCGCTAGCGGGTATAGCATAACGCGATCGCGTTATGCTATACCGTTACCAGCCGGTCACCGCTACGTGTTGAACGGGCTGGTAAAACGCAATATGAACCCAGCCTTAGGGTTAGAACTAGGGTTAGGGTTAGCATTAGGGTTAAGGTTAGAATTACGGTTAGGGTTGGAATTTGGGTTAGGGTTGGAATTAGGGTTAGGGTTGGAATTAGGGTTAGGGTTGGAATTAGGGTTAGGGTTGGAATTAGGGTTAGGCTTGTAGTTAGGTTTATGGTTAGAGTTGGGATTAGGGTTAGGGGTGTGTTGGGGTTAGGGTTATGATTAGGGTTTGTATTAGGGTTAGGTGTGTGTGTTGGGGTTAGGGGTGTGTTGGGGTTAGGGTTGGAGTTAGAATTGAGGGGTTTCCACTATTTAGGCACATCAGGGGGTCTCCATACGCGACATGGCGCCACCATTGATTCCTGCAAATTTTGCGTTCAAAAGTCAAACAGTGCTCCCTTTATTCCAAGCCCCGACGTATGCCCAAACAGTGCTTTATCCCCACATATGGGGTATCAGCGTACTCTGGAAAAATTGCACAACAACTTTGGGGGTTCTAATTTCTCCTGTTAACATTGGGAAAAAAAAATTGGGGACTAAAAATTATTTTTGTGGAAAAAAAATGATTTTATATTTTCACGGCTCTGCGTTATAAACTTCTGTGAAGGACTTGGAGATTCAAAGTGCTTATCACACATCTATAGGAGTTCCTTGGGGGATCTAGTTTCCAAAATGGGGTCACTTGTGGGGAGTTTCTACTGTTTAGGCACATCAGGGACTCTGCAAACGTAACATGACGCCCGAAGACCATTCCATCAAGTGGGCATTTCAAAACGTCACTAGTTCCCATCCGAGCCCCGACGTGTGCCCATACAGTAGTTTTCTCCCACATATGGGATATCAGCATACTCAGGACAAATTGGACAACAACTTTTGGGGTCTAATTTCTCATGTTACCCTTGGGAAAATAAAAAAATTGGGGACTAAAAGATCCTGATTGTGGAAAAAATATGATTTTTTTATTTTCATGCCCGGGCGTTATAAACTTCTGTGTAGCCCTTGGGGGTTCAAAGTGCTCACCACACATCTAGATAAGTTCTTTGCCGGGTCTAGTTTCCAAATGGGGTCACTTGTGGGGAGTTTCTACTGTTTAGGCACATCAGGGGCTCTGCAAACGTAACAAGATGCCCGCAGACCATTCCATCAAGTCGGCATTTCAAAGCGTCACTACATCCCTTCCGAGCCCTGACGTGTGCCCAAACAGTGGTTCCCCCCACATATGGGGTACTAGCGTACTCAGGAGAAACTGGACAACAACTTTTGGGGTCCAATTTCTCCTGTAACCATTGTGAAAATAAAAAACAGTGGGCTAAAAAATCATTTTTTGAGAAAAAAAAATCATTTTTTATTTTCGCGGCTCTGCGTTATAAACTTCTGTGAAGCACCTGGGGGTTCAAAGTGCTCACTATGCATCTAGATAAGTTCCTTAGGGCGTCTAGTTTCCAAAATGGGGTCACTTGTGGGGGAGCTCCAATGTTTAGGCACACAGGAACTCTCCAAATGCGACATGGCAACCACTAAATATTCCAGCATATTTTCCATTCAAAAGTCAAATGGCGCTCCTTCCCTTCTGAGCCCTGCAGTGCGCCCAAACAGTGGTTTATGACCACATATGAGGTATCTGTGTACTCAGGAGAAATTGCCCAACAAATTTTAGGATCCAATTTATACTGTTGCCCATGTGAAAATGAAAATAACTGAGGCTAAAAGAAAATTTTTGTGAAAAAAAAGTACTTTCTTTTATTTACGGATCAATTTGTGAAGCACCTGGGGGTTCAAAGTGCTCACTATGCATCTAGATAAGTTCCTTAGGGGGTCTAGTTTCCAAAATGGGGTCACTTGTGGGGGAGCTCCAATGTTTAGGCACACAGGGACTCTCCAAATGCGACATAGCAACCGCTAAATATTCCAGCATATTTTCCATTCAAAAAGTCAAATGGCGCTCCTTCCCTTCTGAGCCCTGCCGTGCGCCCAAACAGTGGTTTATGACCACATATGAGGTATCTGTGTACTCAGGAGAAATTGCCCAACAAATTTTAGGATCCAATTTATACTGTTGCCCATGTGAAAATGAAATAAACTGAGGCTAAAAGAAAATTTTTGTGAAAAAAAAGTACTTTCTTTTATTTACGATCAATTTGTGAAGCACCTGGGAGTTCAAAGTGCTCACTATGCATCTAGATAAGTTCCTTAGGGGGTCTAGTTTCCAAAATGGGGTCACTTGTGGGGGAGCTCCAATGTTTAGGCACACAGGGACTCTCCAAATGCGACATGGCAACCGCTAAATATTCCAGCATATTTTCTATTCAAAAAGTCAAATGGCGCTCCTTCCCTTCTGAGCCCTGCCGTGCGCCCAAACAGTGGTTTATGACCACATATGAGGTATCTGTGTACTCAGGAGAAATTGCCCAACAAATTTTAGGATCCAATTTATACTGTTGCCCATGTGAAAATGAAAATAACTGAGGCTAAAAGAAAATTTTTGTGAAAAAAAAGTACTTTCTTTTATTTACGGATCAATTTGTGAAGCACCTGGGAGTTCAAAGTGCTCACTATGCATCTAGATAAGTTCCTTAGGGGGTCTAGTTTCCAAAATGGGGTCACTTGTGGGGGAGCTCCAATGTTTAGGCACACAGGGACTCTCCAAATGCGACATGGCAACCGCTAAATATTCCAGCATATTTTCTATTCAAAAAGTCAAATGGCGCTCCTTCCCTTCTGAGCCCTGCCGTGCGCCCAAACAGTGGTTTATGACCACATATGAGGTATCTGTGTACTCAGGAGAAATTGCCCAACAAATTTTAGGATCCAATTTATACTGTTGCCCATGTGAAAATGAAAAAAACTGAGGCTAAAAGAAAATTTTTGTGAAAAAAAAGTACTTTCTTTTTTTTACGGATCAATTTGTGAAGCACCTGGGGGTTCAAAGTGTTCACTATGCATCTAGATAAGTTCCTTAGGGGGTCTAGTTTCCAAAATGGGGTCACTTGTGGGGGAGCTCCAATGTTTAGGCACACAGGGACTCTCCAAATGCGACATGGCAACCGCTAAATATTCCAGCATATTTTCCATTCAAAAAGTCAAATGGCGCTCCTTCCCTTCTGAGCCCTGCCGTGCGCCCAAACAGTGGTTTATGACCACATATGAGGTATCTGTGTACTCAGGAGAAATTGCCCAACAAATTTTAGGATCCAATTTATACTGTTACCATGTGAAAATGAAAAAACTGAGGCTAAAAGAAAATTTTTGTGAAAAAAAAGTACTTTCTTTTTTTTACAGATCAATTTGTGAAGCACCTGGGGGTTCAAAGTGATCACTATGCATCTAGATAAGTTCCTTAGGGGGTCTAGTTTCCAAAATGGGGTCACTTGTGGGGGAGCTCCAATGTTTAGGCACACAGGAACTCTCCAAATGCGACATGGCAACCGCTAAATATTCCAGCATATTTTCCATTCAAAAAGTCAAATGGCGCTCCTTCCCTTCTGAGCCCTGCCGTGCGCCCATACAGTGGTTTATGACCACATATGAGGTATCTGTGTACTCAGGAGAAATTGCCCAACAAATTTTAGGATCCATTTTATCCTGATGCCCATGTAAAAATGAAAAAATTGATGCTAAAAGAAAATTTTTGTTGGAAAAATTAAAATGTCCATTTTTTCCTTCCACGTTGCTTTAGTTCCTGTGAAGCACCTGAAGGGTTAATAATCTTCTTGAATGTAGTTTTGAGTAGCTTGAGGGGTGCAGTTTTTATAAAGGTGTCACTTTTGGGTATTTTCTGCCATATAGACCCTCAAAGTGACTTCAAATGTGAGGTGGTCCCTAAAAAAAATGGTTTTGTAAATTTTGCTGTAAAAATGAGAAATCGCTGGTCAACTTTTAACCCTTATAACTTCCTAACAAAAAAAAATGTTGTTCCCAAAATTGTGCTGATGTAAAGTAGACATGTGGGAAATGTTATTTATTAACTATTTTGTGCCACATAACTCTCTGGTTTAACAGAATAAAAATTAAAAATTTAAAAATTACAAAATTTTCAGAATTTTCACCAAATTTCCATTTTTTTCACAAATAAACGCAAAAAATTATCGACCTAAATTTACCACTAACATGAAGCCCAATATGTCACGAAAAAACAATCTCAGAATCGCTAGGATCCGTTGAAGCGTTCCTGAGTTATTACCTCATAAAGGGACACTGGTCAGAATTGCAAAAAATGGCAAGGTCTTTAAGGTCAAAATAGGCTGGGTCTTGAAGGGGTTAATAATTTGTTCAAGATCTTTCCTGATATAGAAGTAAGGCTTACTGGCCTGTAATGTCCTGGCTCCATCTTCTTCTTTTTGAAGATGGGGACATTTTCTCTTCTTCAGTCTACTGGGACGTCTCTTGTTCTCCAAGAAATTTCAAGGATTATGGAGACTGGTTGAATAATTTACTATCTATTTCAATACCCTAAAATGTAATTTATCTCGATCTGGAGACTTAAATTCATGTGTTTGCTCACTGTTCCCTCACCATCTCTCTGTTTATCTCTGAGTTTCTTCCACTTCTCAATATCACTCACAGGTGATGGAGGAAGATTCAGGAGGAAGAAATGTGATTAACAGGCTGCAGGGTACAATGCGCCAATGATGCCGAGTATTATATATACATAATGCAGGATGTAATAATCTTTATTACTAGAATTGTGAATGATCCTGTATATATGAGGCTTGTGATCGGGCGGGGGTGCAGCGTCGTCTATACAGCGCCGGCACATTGTGCATTTGCTGCTTCCATTGCTCGCACCCGAGGTGAGCAGAATTATGCTAGCATTGCAGATTTCTGCTCTTACTGTAAAACATTGCCATGAACAATGGCCATAAACAGCAGATTTAGTGGAGGAGCCCGCTCTGCGTCTCCAGAAATAGATGAGGTGTCCTGAGTGTGCGGGGAGATAACATTGTAACACCAGGACAATCACTCCCATTCAGAGAGAACTATAGAGGGGGAGTCGCATCCTGGCTGTTCAGGAGCCTTTTCATCTACCTGCTCTTCAGAAACCAGAATAATACCCAGGAGAGGGGCAGATAAACAGTAGCGGGGAAGGGAATACGGGAGAGGGGCAAAAATTACAGGAGAGGTACAGCTAATACAGGGAAAGTAGATAATACGGGAGAGGGGCACAAATTACAAGATAGGGGCAGATGATACGGGAGAGGGACAGATAATAAAGGATGGACAAAATTACAGGAGAAGCGGATAAGACAAGAGGGGAAGAAAATACAGAAAAGGGGCAGATAATACACTGGAGGGCTGGGTAATACACTGGAGGGGCGAGTAATACACTGGAGGGGCGGACAATACACTGGAGGGCTGGATAATACACTGGAGGGCTGGATAATACACTGTAGGGGCGGATAATACACTGTAGGGGCGGATAATACACTGGAGGGCTGGATAATACACTGGAGGGGCGGATAATACACTGTAGGGGCGGATAATACACTAGGGGCGGATAATACACTGGAAGGGCGGATAATACACTGGAGGGCTGATAATACACTGGAGGGCTGGATAATACACTGGAGGGGCGGATAATACACTGGAGGGGTGGATAATACACTTTAGGGGTGGATAAAACAGGGGAGGGGCAGATAATACACTGGAGGGCTGGATAATACACTGGAGGGCTGGATAATACACTGGAGGGCTGGATAATACACTGGAGGGGCGGATAATACACTGGAGGGCTGGATAGTACACCAGAGGGCTGGATAATACACCAGGGGGCTGGATAATACACTGGGGGGCTGGATAATACAATGGAGGGGTGGATAATACACTGAAGGGCTGGATAATAGACTGGAAGGGCGGATAATACACTGGAGGGCTGGATAAAGCACTGGAGGGGCGGATAATACACTGGAGGGCTGGATAGTACACCGGAGGGCTGGATAATACACCGGGGGGCTGGATAATACAATGGAGGGGTGGATAATACACTGGGGGTCTGGATAATACACTGGAGGGGCGGATACTACAGGATAGGGGCAGATAATAGAGAAGAGGGGTAGATAATAGATGAGGGGATCGGTTAATACAGGAGGGGGCGAATAATACAGTAGAAGGGCGGATAATACAGGAGAGGGGCGGATAATGCGGGAGAGGGACGGATAATGCGGGAGGGGTGCGGATAATGCGGGAGAGGGGTGGATAATACAGGGGAGGTGTGGATAATACAGGGGAGGGGCGGATAATACAGGAGAGGGACGGATAATACAGGAGAGGGCCGGATAATACAGGAGAGGGGCGGATAATACAGGAGAGGGGCGGATAATGCAGGGGAGGGGCAGATAATGCAGGAGAGGGGCGGATAATGCAGGAGAGGGGCGGATAATACAGAAGAGGGGCGGATAATGCAGGGGAGGGGCGGATAATACTGGAGAGGGGCGGATAATACAGGAGGGTTACAGTAGGAGTCAGTACATTGGGGGGGGGCAGATTAATATAGAAGTGGTGAGACAAGACAGGAATAAGGATAAGTAAATAGAGAATGTTTCGGTCACACGACCTTCATCAGCTACCGGTTACTAGAACTGCGAGATGTATATGGACTTATTTCAAATCACTTGCAAGATAGCAATATGCCATAGGCGTAAGCACTCAAAAGTAAGGAGTGGAACAAACAGCGTTTGAGGTGGCCAGCCTGTTGTGGAGTGAGCAGCATGTGCGCCGTGCCTCAGTGGCGATATGTACGCAGTATCCACTGCTAGTCACATCCATGTACCGCGTCCATATCGCCACAGAGGCACGGCGCACATGCTGCTCACTCCACAACAGGCTGGCCACCTCAAACGCTGTTTGTTCCACTCCTTACTTTTGAGTACTTACGCCTATGGCATATTGCTATCTTGCAAGTGATTTGAAATAAGTCCATATACATCTCGCAGTTCTAGTAACCGGTAGCTGATGAAGGTCGTGTGACCGAAACGTTCTCTATTTACTAGTCTGCATGGACATCAATAAAAATTTCACTTTTTGATTCAATTAAGTTGAGTGCCGAGTTTCTTGTTAACAGTTTCTGCTTTGGACACCTACTCTGGCACCTTCTTGAGGCTGTGCACACGTTACTCTACAGGAATAAGGATAAGACGGCACATATTCTAGTGGGGGCCGAGTATCCGGCTGTAGATGGATGGTCCAGGGATGGAGATGGTTATTACAACCGCCGGCTGATATGAGACGGAGCAGTAATGAACCTGTAAATAACATGGAGAACGCGAGGCCCCGACTGATTCATGGCGTTTCCAGATTATTGGTCAACAGGGAGGCAGCACAAAGGGAAGAATATTAACCCTTTGCGTCTTCCCAGTAAACCGATCCCTGCACTGGTTACCACTGGTCTGTAGACTTTTCTGTCTATTGTCTTCTCTCCCATCAGTAGTCATCAGGAGGGATTCAATCCTCATCATCCAGTCCATGTGCTTCGGAAGGTGTGTGAATCACAATGGATCATCAGCTGTGCACCGAGCTGATGTAATATTGTATCTAATATTAATTAGTGACCACCCCGGAGGTACGCGTGAAGGCGGCCATACTAGTTATTTCCCATCCATCCTGAAAGGTAACAGCTCAATGAATTATTCTTAAAGGGACTGTCCATGCTTGCAAATAACGGCCTGCTTATTTCTAGGGCTCCTAGAGGATCAGGGCTGTGTCCTCCGTCAGGGAGGAAGTAGTTAACTTCTCCTAATTGGATTTCACTGGAAATGGAGTATGATGACATGAAAGATGGCGTGACTAGTTTCAGTCACTCCATTGCTGCTCCCCTCTTCTGTATATATTTGGGGTTTATCCTATGACATTATGTAGGGTGATGAGGGTCATGGTGTCCGCGTCCTGCGCTGTTGTTTGACCTTCCTCCTGACATCGCTTTCCCGGAGCCACGGGCCCCTGCCTTGTGTATATATAGCCATGAATGTCAGCGCCGCACATCTTCACAGACCTGTGCGGAAAGCTTCCCGTAACTTCACACAACTGGGGAGCATCACTGTGTGACCAGCAGAGTTTTGGAGCTACAGGATCGAGCTGAATTTCACAATGGATAATGGGTTAGGAAGCCAATTTCTCATTGACGGAGACATAGACACATTTTCTCGTTATGTATCATGGAGTGGAAATTAGGAGACAGATTCTAAAATTTGTGACATCAATGTAGACGTTTAGAAGGTCCAAGCCATCTTTTCATTTTTGTTCACTTTGAATAAGCAATTTTGCTGACCAGTCGCATATATAAAGATGTGGGGGCTCCATAAAATAGGGTCCCCCTCTGGCTGAGGTTTATGCTTACACATCACAGGACACAAGGACCCTGAGACTCTTTGACCTCCCCGGTACCAGGTGATTGTGTTTTCTGCAACAAATGTGTCCGTAAAGGAATGGTCAAGTTTGTCTTCCAAACAGCGCCACTCTGGTCCTCAGATTGTGTGTGGTAATGCAGCTCAGCTGATGTAACCCATGGGCAGTTGTGGCACTGTTTTTTTAAGACAGCAGATGTGTTTTTCTAACCCCTTTCATTCTGATTACTGGATGAGGTGGTCTTCACTTTCTTAGTTTTGCACTTCCATACAGCTAATATAGTCAGGATGGGTCTTGCCTTCGCTAGAGGAACACGTTGTCTTGTTGGGCTCGTATGTTGATGGTTTTGGCAATGGTCTTGTTATTATTTTCTTCGCCCTTTGACAATCATTGACCACATGATACATAGACGATATTTTATATATGACTTCTTCTATCCACACAGGTCCTATCGTTAGGAGCCGATGTCCTTCCCGAGTACAAGCTACAAGCGCCTCGAATCCACAAATGGACAATTCTCCATTATAGTCCCTTTAAGGCTGTCTGGGACTGGCTGATCCTCCTGCTCGTCATCTATACCGCCATCTTCACGCCGTACTCAGCCGCCTTCCTTCTGAACGACCAGGAGGAGCAGAAGGAAAACTGTGGCTACTCCTGCAACCCGCTCAGTGTGGTGGACTTGATGGTTGACATCATGTTCATTATCGATATCCTCATCAACTTCCGCACCACCTACGTCAACACCAACGAAGAAGTGGTCAGCCACCCGGGCAAGATCGCCATACACTACTTCAAAGGCTGGTTCCTCATTGACATGGTGGCTGCCATTCCTTTTGATCTTCTGATTTTTGGCTCCGGCTCCGAGGAGGTAAGGTGGTCCACTCTTGTGCTGTATGTTATGTTATCACTGGCTGCCACCACACTCCACCCTTTTTTTTCCTGGCCGTGAGATATGTTGTTTGTGATATGATACATACCGATGACATAGTCTGAAAAGGTGAGGGATGCTCCTCAGGATTTCCGTCCAGACACAGGCATGGGAAGCCCAACAGCTTCCTATAGATGTGATGGTCAGGGCTCCACATACTTTTTGTCATATTGTGTACAGTTTATAGCATATGAAGTGGTGGGCTTTGCATGTGTGCGTTTGTGCCTGATTGTGCGTTTTGTATGATATCGAGCTGTGTTCACACAATAAGGAATGATCATGCACCTTCTGGACAATGTGACGATTTTAAGCCACTCACCGCCTGGCTGTTTTTTTTACTTCCCTCCTATCCACTGACTTTCTGCCACTCTGCTGTTGCTTCATTTCTGTTTGGTCCACCTTCTCAGGAGGTGTTGGACATGTATGTGCAAACCATAAATTCACTGGCTCCACTCGATATGTCAAGTCTTGTATTGTCTCACCAATTACCAGAAGAAAACTGGGGTCCATGTTATCACTGGAAGCCATAGTACATCATGTCTGATGGATTTGCTCCTGCAGAATAGACAAACTTTTCATTAATGTTAATGTTGCAGTTTCCTCCACACAAAAGTTATTTCAGATTTCCCTGAGGTTTAGGCAACCAAAGGTCAATGACCTCAGTATAGATTTGAGGTACTTTTACACTATATAAATTAAGTTGGTCACAATTAATACGGATTTGATGTCCTCCTTCACTCCAAAACTGAGGGTGTTCACCATTAATAAAGATCTGAGGACATCCTTCACTGCAAATCTGAGGGTGGTCACCATAACAAAAACCTGAGGACTTCTTTCACTCCAAAGCCGAGGGCGGTCACCAATAATAACGATCTGAGGACTTCCTTCACTCCAAAACCAAGTGTGGTCACCAATAATAACGATCTAAGGACTTTCTTCACTCCAAAACCAAGGGTGGTCACCAATAATAACGACCTGAGGACTTCCTTCACTTCAAAACCAAGGGTGGTCACCAATAATAACGATTTAAGGACTTCCTTCACTCCAAAACCGAGGGTGGTCACCAATAATAATGACCTGAGGACTTCACTCCAAAACTGAGGGTGATCACCAATAATAAAGATTTGAGAACTTCTTCACTTCAAAACTAAGGGTGGTCACCAATAATAAGGATCTAAGGACTTCCTTCACTCCAGAACTTACAGTGGTCATCGTTAATATAAAGCTGAGGACCTCCTTCACTTCAAAACTGAAATCAGACACTATTTTAATAAAGATCTGAGGTTCTTATTGTCACCATTAATAAAGATCTGACAAGCGTTTTCAATCCAAAAACAGTGTTCAACATTAATATAAAACTAAGGACATCCCTCACGCCAAAACTTGTGGTGGTCACCATTAATAAAGATCTGGGCACTCTCCTCACTCCATAACTGAGGGTGATTATTATTAGAAAAGATTTGAACACTTCCTTTAATACAAAATTAAGGGTGAAAACCATTAATTTAGGTTTGAGGACCATTTTCACTCCAAAACTGAACAATATGAGTCTTTTGAGTGATAGGTGGTGGTCTCACAACCTGAATCCCCCAAAATGTATAGGATTTTTTCACTGCCTATAACTTATTAAAAAACATGTGGCACATGTTACAGTTCACCTCCTTTACTCCAAAACTGAGGGTTATCACCATTATTAGAGGTTTGGTGACGACCTTCACTTCAGAACCAAGGGTTGTCACTGTTGATGTAGCTCTCAGGACGTCATTCACTCCAAAATAGGGTGTATCAGGTTCTCTATCAAATTAGGTTTTTGTTTAATCAGAGAAGCTGATGACCTAACTGTGAATGTTTGCTTTCCATTAGTCAAAAGATAAAAAATTTTGAGTAGTCACCATCAATGTGAGGTATCCCTCCAATCCAAAACTGGAGTTCTGCAGTTCTCTTTGAACAATATGTTTTCAGTCTCAAAAGTTCAAATGATCAACTGAAATCCATGAAAGAACCTGGCAACTAGTGCTCAATTCTACTATAGCACCCCCGCAGGTAAAGTGAAATATTACACAGTTGACTTGTCCATTTATATACAGTACAGGTGCTTCTCACAAAATGAGAATATCATCAAAAAGTGAATTTATTTCAGTTCAATACAAAAAGTGACTCTGCTATATACTATAGTCTTTACATACAGAGTGATCTATTCTATAGAGTCATTACACACAGAGTGATCTATTCTATAGAGAC
>JARQOD010000006.1:2531015-2577870 GCA_033576555.1 Oophaga sylvatica
ATGAATCTTCATGGTGTAATGACTCTATAGAATGTCATCTGTGTTAATGATTTATAGAATATCGTTGAGTTAATAATTATTGGATATATAGATAGATCACTGTGTGTAAGATCTATAGAATAGATCACTCTGTGTGTAATTCTATAGAATAGATCCTGTGTGTAATGACTTTGAATAGATACTCTGTGGTAATCTATAGAATAGATCATCTGGTTAATGTCTTAGAATAGATCACTCTGTGTGTAATTCTATAGAATAGATCACTCTGTGTGTAAACTATAGAATAGATCACTTGGTTTTATGATAATAGATATCTGGTGTTAATTTCTAAGAATGATCACTCTGTGTAATGACTTTAGAATAGACATCTGTGTGTAATACTTAAAATAGACATGTGTAATGATTTTAGAAGATCACTTGTTTATGTCTTAAATCGGAATTTAGAATAAATTCTGTGTGTAATGACTCTATAGAATGATACTTGTAATGATTATAGAAAATACCTTTGTTAATGACATAATAGATCACTCTGTTTAATAGAATATTGTGTAAATGAAATCACTTGTGTAATGATTTAAATAGATCACTGGGATGTAGATCATCTGTGGTAATGACTTTAGAATAATCATCTGTGTAATGACCTATAGAATAGATCACTCTGGTGTAATGACTATAGAATAGATCACTTGTGTGTAATGATCTATAGAATAGATCACTCTGTGTGTAATCTATAGAATAATCACTCTGTGTATGCTCTATAGAATAGATCACTCTGTGTGTAATGATCTATAGAATAGATCACTCTGTGTAATGACTCTAAGAATGATCACTCTGTGTGTAATGATTCTATAGAATAGATCACTCTGTTGTAATGACTCTATAGAAAGATCACTGTGTGTATGTTATAGAATAATCACTTGTTGTAATGATCTAAGAGATCACTTGTGTGTAATGTCTATGAATAGATCACTCTGTGTGTAATGATTTATAAATAGATACTCTTGTAATGATCTATAGAATAATCCTTGTGTGTAGATCTATAAAAGATCCTGTGTTAATGATTCTATAAAAGATCACTCTGTGGTAATATCTATAAATAATCACTCTGGGTAATGACTCTAGAATAGATCATGTGTGTAATGATATAGATAAATCTTGGTAGACTCTTAATGACCTGTTGTAATGCTATAGAATAGTCACTCTGTGTGTAATGTTATAGAATAGATCACTGTGTGTAATGACTATAGAATGATCACTGTGTGTAATGTCTATAGAATAGATACTCTGTGTGTATGTTAGAATAGATCATTGTGTAAGACTATAGATAATCACTGTTGTAATGTATAAATAGTCACTCTGTGTGTAATGACTCATAGAATAGATCACTCTGTGTGTAATGACTATAGAATAGATCACTCTGTGTGTAATGATCTATGAATAGATCACTCTGTGGTAATTATTAGAAAGATCACTCTGTGTGTAATATAGAATAATCACTCTGTGTTAATCTTAGAATAGATCACCTGTGTAATGATTATAATAGTCACTTTGTAATTATGATGATATCTGTTGAATACCTATGTAATACTCTTGTTAATATCTTTAATGACCTGATGAATGTTAGAATAGATATCTGTTGTAATGATCTATAGAATAGATCATCTGTGTAATGCTATAGAATAGATCATCTGTGGTAATGTATATGATACTGGATGACTATAAAGATCACTCTGTGTAAGACCTATAGAATAATCACTCTGTTGTAATGACTATAAATAGATCATCTGTGTGTAATGACTAAGAATAGATCACTCTGTGTTAATGATCTATAGAATAGATCACTGTGTGTAATGACTATAGAATAGATCACTCTGTGTTAATGACTTATAGAATAGATCATCGTGTGTAATGACTCTATAGAATAGATCACTCTGGTGTAATGCTCTAAGAATAGATCACTCTGTGTTGTTAATGACCTATAGATAATACCTTGAATGATCTTGTCTGTGTGTAAGTCTATAGAATAGATCATCTGTGTGTAAGACTCTATAAATAGATCACTCTGTTGTAATGACTCTATAAATAGATCACTTGTGTGTAATGATCTATAGAATAGATCACTCTGTGTGTAATGATCTATAGAATAGATCACTCGTGTGTAGTCTTATAGATATGTAATATCTTGTGTATCTTTGTAATATCTTGATAGATACTCTTTGTAGATCATGTTAATACTCTTGTAATACTCTTGTAGATACTCTTGTATGATTTATGAATAGAATCCTCTGTGTAATGACTATAAATAGATCATCTGTGTGTAATGACTCTATAAATAGATCACTCTGTGTTAATGACTATAAATAGATCACTCTTGTGTAATGACTCTAAAATAGATCACTGTGTGTAATGATCTTAAAAGAAATAGACTTGGTGTAATGATATAGAATAACTCGTTGTAAGACTATAGAATAGATCACTGTGTAATGTCTTAGAATAGATCATCTGTGTTGAATGATCCTTGTGATACTCTTGATAATACTTGATAATACTCTGTGTAAACTCTTGTAATACTTTGAATGATCTTTGAATGACTCTGTAATACTCTTGATGATCTTGAATGATCATTGATATTCTTGAATGACATAGTAGATACTTGTAAGACTCTTTTAATTCTCTTGAATGACTCTTGTAATACTTGAATGATCATGATAATACCTTGTAATACTTGATAATACCTTGTGAATTGATCCTATAGATAGATCACTGTGTGTAATGACTATAGAATAGATCACTCTGTGTGTAATGACTATAGAATAGATCACTCTGTGTGTAATGCTCTATAGAATAGATCACTCTGTGTGTAATGACTCTATAGAATGATCCGTGTGTAATGACTCTATAGAATAGATCACTCTGTGTGTATGACTCTATAGAATAGATCACTCTGTGTGTAATGACTCTAAGAATAGATCACTCTGTGTGTAATGACTCTATAGAATAGATCACTCTGTGTGTAATGATTCTATAGAATAGATCACTCTGTGTGTAATGACTCTATACAATAGATCACTCTGTGTGTAATGACTATAGAATAGATCACTCTGTGTGTAATGACTATAGAATAGATCACTCTGTGTGTAATGACTCTATAAAAGATCACTGTGTGTAATTCTATAGAAATCACTCTGTGTGTAATGTCTATAGAATAGATCACTCTGTGTGTAATGACTCTATAGAATAGATCACTCTGTGTGTAATGACTCTATAGAATAGATCACTCTGTGTGTAATGTCTATAGAATAGATCACTCTGTGTGTAATGACTCTATAGAATAGATCACTCTGTGTGTAATGACTATAGAATAGATCACTCTGTGTGTAATGATTCTATACAATAGATCACTCTGTGTGTAATGACTCTATAGAACAGATCACTCTGTAATGTCTCTATAGAATAGATCATTCTGTGTGTAATGACTCTATAGAATAGATCACTGTGTGTAATGACTATAGAATAGATCACTGTGTGTAATGACTCTATAGAATAGATCACTCTGTGTGTAATGACTCTATAGAATAGATCACTGTGTGTAATGACTATAGAATAGATCACTCTGTGTGTAATGACTCTATAGAATAGATCACTCTGTGTGTAATGACTCTATAGAATAGATCACTCTGTGTGTAATGACTCTATAGAATAGATCACTCTGTGTGTAATGACTCTATAGAATAGATCACTCTGTGTGTAATGACTCTATAGAATAGATCACCTGTGTGTAATGACTCTATAGAATAGATCACTTGTGTGTAATGACTCTATAGAATAGATCACTCTGTGTGTAATGACTCTATAGAATAGATCACTCTGTGTGTAATGACTCTATAGAATAGATCACTCTGTGTGTAATGACTCTATAGAATAGATCACTCTGTGTGTAATGACTCTATAGAAAGATCACTCTGTTGTAATGACTCTATAGAATAGATCATCTGTGTGTAATGACTCTATAGACATAGATCACTCGTGTGTAATGACTCTATAGAATAGATCACTGTGTGTAATGACTCTATAGAATAGATCACTCTGTGTGTAATGACTCTATAGAATAGATCACTGTGTGTAATGATCTATAGAATAGATCACTCTGTGTGTAATGATCTATAGAATAGATCACTGTGTGTAATGACTCTATAGAATAGATCACTCTGTGTGTAATGTCTATAGAATAGATCACTCTGTGTGTAATGACTCTATAGAATAGATCACTCTGTGTGTAATGACTCTATAGAATAGATCATCTGTGTGTAATGACTCTATAGAATAGATCACTCTGTGTGTAATGACTCTATAGAATAGATCACTCTGTGTGTAATGACTCTATAGAATAGATCACTCTGTGTGTAATGTACTCTATAGAATAGATCACTGTGTGTAATGACTCTATAGAATAGATCACTCTGTGTGTAATGACTCTATAGAATAGATCACTTGTGTGTAATGACTCTATAGAATAGATCATCTGTGTGTAATGACTCTATAGAATAGATCACTCTGTGTGTAATGACTCTATAGAATAGATCACTCTGTGTGTAATGTCTCTATAGAATAGATCACTCTGTGTGTAATGACTCTATAGAATAGATCACTCTGTGTGTAATGACTCTATAGAATAGATCCTCTGTGTGTAATGACTCTATAGAATAGATCACTCTGTGTGTAATGACTCTATAGAATAGATCACTCTGTGTGTAATGACTCTATAGAATAGATCACTCTGTGTGTAATGACTCTATAGAATAGATCACTCTGTGTGTAATGACTCTATAGAATAGATCACTCTGTGTGTAATGACTCTATAGAATAGATCACTCTGTGTGTAATGACTCTATAGAATAGATCACTCTGTGTGTAATGACTCTATAGAATAGATCACTCTGTGTGTAATGACTCTATAGAATAGATCACTCTGTGTGTAATGACTCTATAGAATAGATCACTCTGTGTGTAATGACTCTATAGAATAGATCACTCTGTGTGTAATGACTCTATAGAATAGATCACCTGTTGTAATGACTCTATAGAATAGATCACTCTGTGTGTAATGACTATATAGAATAGATCACTCTGTGTGTAATGACTCTATAGAATAATCATGTGTAATGACTCTATAGAATAGATACTCTGTTGTAATGACTATATAGAATAGATCACTCTGTGTGTAATGACTCTATAGAATAGATCACTGTGTGTAATGACTCTATAGAATAGATCACTCTGTGTGTAATGACTTATAGAATCGATCACTCTGTGTGTAATGACTCTATAGAATATAGGAGATTCACTTTTCGCATTGAAGAACTGAAATAAAGTCACTTTTTGATGATATTCTAATTTTGTGAGAAGCTCCTGTAAGTACCATGTGCTCCACAGAAGCAAGGGATGATCTTTATAGCCAATTTACTCTGGCTTCTAGATGAGAGGACCCTCCTATAAATTTCCTATAACGTGACAGACACTACAGCTGTTTTTATCTTACTATTATGTTGCTGAAGTACATTGAAGGATGCACATAACATAAGAAGATCCGTCATCTACCTCGAGATTCCCTTTGGTTGCCTAATAAGACCTAATTGCATCCTTAGTGTAAGACCCCCAAACAGAAATGGTGAATATTGTCAGTGGAGGGGAGGTCTGGGTGCCAAGAAGGCAAGAAACTGAATAAGAAAATGTTTTTCTTTCAAGTTGATGAAGAGGATCGAAGAAAGTCCAAAGAGCCGAAAAGAGGTAAAGTAACTCTGTGGTGTGGTGCCATACAAGCAGCTGTGCTATAGAGTGTGCCATATACTCTGTGTGTGTGCGTACTTAGCTGTGGCCGTATACTCTACTGTGATGTGCCGTATACTCTACTGTGTGTGTGCCGTATACTCTACTGTGTGTGTGCCGTATTCCGTATACTCTACTGTGTATGTGCCGTATACTCTACTGTGTGTGCCGTATACTCTACTGTGTGTGTGCCGTATACTCTACTGTGTGTGTGCCGTATACTCTACTGTGTGTGTGCCGTATACTCTACTGTGTGTGTGCCGTATACTCTACTCTGTGTGCCTTATACTCTACTGTGTGTGTATGCCGTATACTCTACTGTGTGTGTGTCGTATACTCTACTGTTGTGTGTGTGCCGTATACTCTACTGTGTGTGTGTGCCGTATACTCTACTGTGTGTGTGTGCCGTATACTCTACTGTGTGTGTGCTGTATACTCTACTGTGTGTGTGCCGTATACTCTACTGTGTGTGTGCCGTATACTCTACTGTGTGTGTGCCGTATACTCTACTGTGTGTGTATGCCGTATACTCTACTGTGTGTGTGTCGTATACTCTACTGTTGTGTGTGTGCCGTATACTCTACTGTGTGTGTGCCGTATACTCTACTGTGTGTGTATGCCGTATACTCTATTGTGTGTGTGTCGTATACTCTACTGTTGTGTGTGTGCCGTATACTCTACTGTGTGTGTGTGCCGTATACTCTACTGTGTGTGTGTGCCGTATACTCTACTGTGTGTGTGCCTTATATTCTACTGTGTGTGCCGTATACTCTACTGTGTGTGTGCCGTATACTCTACTGTGTGTGCCGTATACTTTACTGTGTGTGCCGTATACTCTACTGTGTGTGCCATATACTCTGCTGTGTGTGTGCCGTATACTCTGCTGTGTGTGTGCCGTATACTCTACTGTGTGTGTGCCGTATACTCTACTGTGTGTGTGCCGTATACTCTACTGTGTGTGCCGTATATTACTGTGTGCGTATACTTACTGTGTGTGTGCCGTATACTCTACTGTGTGTGTGCCGTATACTCTACTGTGTGTGTGCCGTATACTCTACTGTGTGTGTGGCGTATACTGTGTGTACCGTATACTCTGCTGTGTGTGTGCCGTATACCCTACTGTGTGTGTGCCGTATACTCTGCTGTGTGTGTGCCGTATACTCTACTGTGTGTGTACGCTGTATACTGTACAGTGTCTGTGTCGTATGCTACACTGCATGTGTGCTATACACTGTACTGTGTGTGTGTGCCATGTACTATAATGTGTGTGCCGTATACTCTGCTGTGTGTGTGCCGTATACTCTACTGTCTGTGCCATATACTGTACTGTGTGTGTGCCATGTACTGTGTTACCGTACTGTGTGTATATGCCGTATACTGTACTGTGTGTGTGCTGTATACTGTATTGTGTGTGTGCTATATACTGTACTGTTGCCGTACTATGTGTGTGCCGAATACTGTACTGTGTGTGTCATATACTGTACTGTGTGTGCCATGTACTGTACTGTGTTACTGTACTGTGTGTGCCGCATACAGTACTGCTTATGTGCTGTATACTGCATTGTGAGTGCTGTATGCTGTACTGTGTGTGCCGCATACAGTACTGCTTATGTGCTGTATACTGCATTGTGAGTGCTGTATGCTGTACTGTGTGTGCCGCATACAGTACTGCTTATGTGCTGTATACTGCATTGTGAGTGCTGTATGCTGTACTGTGTGTGCCGCATACAGTACTGCTTATGTGCTGTATACTGCATTGTGTGTGCTGTATGCTGTACAGTGTGTGTGCCGTATACTGTACTGTGTGTGTGCCATATACTGTACTGCATATGTGCCGTATACTGTACTGTGTGTGTGCCATATACTGTACTGTGTGTGTGCTGTATACTGTACTGTGTGTGTGCCGTATACTGTACTGTGTGTGTGCCATATACTGTACTGTGTGTGTGCTGTATACTGTACTGTGTGTGTGTGCCGTATACTGTACTGTGTGTGTGCCATATACTGTACTGTGTGTGTGCTGTATACTGTACTGTGTGTGTGCTGTATACTGTACTGTGTGTGTGCCGTGTACTATAATGTGTTACCGTACTGTGTGTGCCGCATACAGTACTGCTTATGTGCTGTATACTGCATTGTGTGTGCTGTATGCTGTACAGTGTGTGTGCCGTATACTGTACTGTGTGTGTGCCATATACTGTACTGCATATGTGCCGTATACTGTACTGTGTGTGTGCCATATACTGTACTGTGTGTGTGCTGTATACTGTACTGTGTGTGTGCCGTATACTGTACTGTGTGTGTGCCATATACTGTACTGTGTGTGTGCTGTATACTGTACTGTGTGTGTGCCGTATACTGTACTGTGTGTGTGCCATATACTGTACTGTGTGTGTGCTGTATACTGTACTGTGTGTGTGCTGTATACTGTACTGTGTGTGTGCCATATACTGTACTGTGTGTGTGCTGTATACTGTACTGTGTGTGTGCCGTATACTGTACTGTGTGTGTGCTGTATACTGTACTGTGTGTGTGCCGTATACTGTACTGTGTGTGTGCCATATACTGTACTGCATGTGTTGTATATGGTATTGTGTGTGCTGTATACTGTACTGTGTGTGTGCCGTATACTGTACTGTGTGTGCCGTATAATGTGCTGTGTGTGTGCTGTATACTGTACTGTGTGTGTGCCTTATATTATACTGTGTGTGTGTGCCGTCTACTGTACTTTGTGTGCCGCACACTGTGCTGTGTGTTCTGTATACTGTACTATCTATATGCCGTATACTGTAGTGTGTATATGCCATATGCTGTTTTGTGTGTGCCGTATACTGTTCTGTGTGTGCCGTATACTGTACTGTGTATATGCTGTATGCTGTTCTATGTGTGCGCTGTATACTGTACTGTGTATATGCCGTATACTGTACTGTGTATATGCTGTTCTGTGTGTGCGTATACTGTACTGTGTATGTGCCGTATACTGTACTGTGTATATGCCGTATACTGTACTGTGTATATGCCGTATACTGTACTGTGTATATGCTGTATACTGTTTTGTGTGTGTTCTGTATACTGTACTGTGTATATGCCGTACACTGTACTATGTGTGCTGTATACTATACTGTACGTGTGTGTCGTATATGCTACTGTTTGCGGAGTGTGTAAGTTATGGTGATTGCATGATATAAGCCCCAAATTCATGCTCTGTTTCCGAACAATCACACACCGACAGGAGAAGAGAAACTCTGCCCCTGAGCTGTCTGTCCGGTCCTACCTACATTACACAGTCTTGCCCACACCACACAGTCCTGCCTACATTACACAGTCCTGCCCACACTACACAGTCCTGCCTACATTACACAGTCCTGCCCACACTACACAGTCCTGCCTACATTACACAGTCCTGCCCACACTACACAGTCCTGCCTACATTACACAGTCCTGCCTACTTTGCACAGTCCTGCCTACATTACACAGTCCTGCCCACACTACACAGTCCTGTGTTGTGAATGGGTTTGAGATGAGTTCTGAGCAGAGGCTCCCTCTGATGGTTACAAGCGGTACTAGTGAGGATTGTGAGGACTGGAAATCAGGTGTTACTGATTGGTCTTATATAAGGGAGTCATTTTCCCATCAGGGTTGCCGGTGATCAATTGTTCTGGTCTGAATCCTTCTTTCCAGTTTCCCTTGTAGCCTGCTGTGTCGTGTCTGCATCTCCTGCTATCAGATAAGACAATTTCTTATTTTGTGTTTTTGCTATATTTTTGCATTTTGTCCTGCACTTCTGTGGGGGCCTTCAGGGTCCTCCGGGGGCTTTTGCCCTCTCAGTTTAGTCCAGCCACTGTGTTTTGTACTTTTGCTTTTTCCAGTTTTTTTTCAGTGGCTGCTGTTTTGTTTTTGTTACACCAGAGAGCTAGTTTAGGTGGTAGAGGTCGTGTGATCTCAGGTGATTTTGAAATTAGTAGAGTTGGTGTTTTTTCAGGGTTTTCTGAGATTGCAGTAAGTACCCTTCCTATCCTTTTCTATTTAGATAGTTTGGGCCCCAGCGTTTGCTCATACTATTTTCTTTCTGTGTCAGTATTTCCTCTTGTCTAACCGCCATTACATGTTTGGGGGCTTTCTATTATCTTTGGGGTTCTGCTCCGGGGCAGATAGCTTTCCTATTTCTATCTTTAGGTGTAGTTAGTTTCTCAGGCTGTGACGAGGCGTCTAGGACCAACGTAGGAACGCTCCACGGCTGCCTCTAGTTGGGTGGTTAGTCAGGGTACTGCAATCTCATAGATTCCAACTGCTCTGGTGTATTTCCTTTTTTACCTGCACTCCTCAGCTACCGTAACACAACAGTATCACCGGCCATAAAAATTGTATGGTACTCACAGAAGGGAAAAAATATTTTGAAGGAAGAAAAGTTGTCAGAGATATTTTTCTGTTTGTTGCATTTTTTTTTTTTTTTCCCTCTGTATCTCTGGGTGCTGGGGAGGATCTTTTCTCCCAATGGAGTTTGCACAGTTGTCTGGCCGTGTGGATCAGCTTGCCACTGAGGTTCAGAGTATTGCTGCATATCTTGCTAGGTTGCCTGTTGTGGAACCTAGGATCCCCATGCCAGATTTGTTTTTAGGGGATCGAGCTAAGTTTCAGAATTTCAAAAATAATTGTAAATTGTTTCTTGCCTTAAAATCTAAGTCCTCAGGAAACGCAGCGCAGCAGGTTCAAATTATCATCTCTCTCCTGCGCGGCGATCCTCAGGATTGGGCTTTTTCCCTGATACCTGGGGATCCTGTTTTGAGTGATGTTGATGCATTTTTTCAGGCTTTGGGGTTATTGTACGATGAGCCTAATGTCACTGATCAAGCTGAAAAAGCCTTGTTGGCATTAAATCAGGGGCTTGATGACGCTGAGTTATACTGTCAGAGATTCCATAGGTGGGCAGTCCTGACCAAATGGAATGACGACGCTTTGGCGGCCCTTTTCCGGAAGGGTCTGTCGGATAATGTAAAGGATGTTATGGTGGGATTCCCTGTCCCCTCTGGTCTTAATGATTCTATGTCATTAGCGATTCAAATTGACAGACGTTTGCGTGAGCGGAGAAGTATGCGTGGAGTGGTGTTGCCTTGTGAGCCAGCTGCTGAGCCCATGCAGTGTGATGGAGTGGTGTCTGGGGCACAGCGTCATGAGTTTCGAAAGCGCAATGGGTTATGTTTCTACTGTGGTGATGCCTCTCATGCTATTTCAGTCTGCCCTAAGCGGGGAAGACGTTTTGCACGCTCAGTTGTCTTGGGTAGTGTTCAGACTAAGTTTTTATTAACTGTCACTCTGATATGCTCTCTGTCCTCATTTTCTGCTCAGGCTTTCGTTGATTCTGGAGCAGCTATTAACCTGATGGATTATGATTTTGCTAAACGTTGTGGGTTTCCCTTGATACCCCTACAGAAGTCTATTCCTTTACTGGGGATCGATTCTACCCCTTTGGCTGAGAATAAACCCCAGTTTTCTACTCAGGTGATAATGAGGGTTGAACCTGATCACCAGGAGTGCTGCAAATTTTTGGTTCTATATAATCTGCATGACATTATAGTGCTGGGTTTCCCTTGGTTACAGTCTCATAATCCTGTTTTGGATTGGAAATCTGTGTCTGTAACCAGTTGGGGCTGCCAATGGGTTAATACCAACACTCCTGTTTTTTCTGCCTCCCCCCAGGCTGAGGATGTTCCTGACTTTTTGTTTGATTTTTCTGATGTGTTTAGCGAAAGTAAATCTGCATCCTTGCCTCCCCATAGGAGCTATGACTGTGCTATTGAATTAGTGCCAGGTAGTAAATTCCCTAAAGGTCGCCTTTTTAACTTGTCTGTACCTGAACATGACGCTATGCGGTCTTATATCAAGAATCATTGGAGAAGGGTCATATCAGACCATCCTCTTCACCCTTAGGTACCGGTTTTTTCTTTGTGGCCAAAAAAGATGGTTCATTAAGGCCGTGTATTGATTATCGTCTCTTGAACAATATTACTGTGAAATATCAATACCCGTTACCCTTGATTTCTGACCTGTTTTCCAGGGTGAAAAACGCTACTTGGTTTACCAAGCTTGACCTCAGGGGGGCGTATAACCTTATTCGCATTAAGCACGGGGATGAATGGAAGACGGCATTTAACACCCCTGAAGGGCATTTTGAGTACCTTGTGATGCCCTTTGGGCTCACTAATGCTCCTTCCGTCTTCCAGTCCTTCATGAATGACATTTTCAGGGATTTTGTGGACAAGTTTCTGATTGTTTATTTGGATGATATCTTGATTTTTTCTAATGACTGGGACTCTCATGTGAAACATGTTCGAACTGTATTCCAGATTTTGAGAGAGAATGCTCTGTATGTGAAGGGATCAAAGTGTCTTTTTGGCGTACAGAAGATCTCATTTCTGGGATTCATTTTGTCCCCATCTGTTATTGAAATGGACCCGGTCAAGGTTCAGGCCATCTGTGATTGGGTCCAACCTACTTCATTAAAGGCCCTTCAGAGATTTTTGGGTTTTGCCAATTTTTATCGTAAATTTATTGGTAATTTCTCTGTTATTGTTAAACCATTAACTGATTTGACCAGAAAGGGTTCTGATGTGGTGAATTGGCCTCCTGAGGCAGTCTCTGCGTTTCAGGAACTTAAGCAGAGATTCACTTCTGCTCCTGTTCTACGGCAGCCTGATGTTTCTCTGCCATTTCAGGTGGAGGTTGATGCCTCTGAAATTGGGGCAGGTGCCGTTTTGTCCCAAAAAGATCCAGAGACCTCTAAAAGTAACCCTTGTGCCTTTTTCTCTCGAAAATTTTCTCCTACTGAACGTAATTATGACGTGGGTAATCGGGAGTTATTGGCCATGAAGTGGGCTTTTGAAGAGTGGAGACATTGGCTGGAGGGAGCCAAACATCAGGTGGTGGTCCTTACGGACCATAAGAATCTGGTCTATCTGGAATCTGCCAAGCGACTCAATCCTAGACAGGCCAGGTGGGCCTTGTTTTTCACAAGTTTTAATTTTGTGGTTTCCTTTCTTCCTGGCACTAAGAATGTTAAGGCGGATGCCCTCTCGAGGAGTTTCCTTGCGGACTCTCCTGAGCTATCTGATCCCTCTGTTATTTTGAAGGAGGGTGTAGTTCTTTCCGCCATCTCGCCCAATTTGAGACTTGCTCTGGAGGGGTGTCAGGAGGATAGGCCCGAGCGCTGCCCTGTTGGAAAATTGTTTGTCCCGGACCAATGGAAAAAGAGTGTGATGTCTGAGATTCATTGTTCCGCATTGGCTGGGCATCCCGGAATTTTTGGTACCAGAGACTTGGTTAGTCGGTCCTTTTGGTGGCCTACCTTGTCTCGCGATGTCAGGGAATTTGTGCAGTCCTGCGGGACTTGCTCTCGCTCCAAGCCTTGCTCTCGCTCTAGTGGTTTGTTGATGCCATTGCCTGTGCCCAAGAGACCATGGACCCATATCTCTATGGATTTCATTTCCGATCTTCCTGTTTCTCAGAGAATGACCACCATCTGGGTAATTTGTGATAGGTTTTCCAAAATGATACATCTTGTGCCATTACCTAAGTTGCCTTCCTCCTCTGAATTGGTGCCGTTGTTCCTTCAGCACGTGGTTCGTTTACACGGCATTCCTGAGAACATTGTGTCTGACAGAGGAGTCCAGTTTGTTTCCAGATTTTGGAGGACTTTTTGTTCTAAACTGGGTGTTCAATTGTCTTTCTCCTCGGCATTTCATCCTCAGACCAATGGTCAAACTGAGAGAACAAACCAGACATTGGAGACTTATCTAAGATGCTTTGTGTCTGCTGATCAGGATGACTGGGTCTCTTTTTTGCCTTTGGCTGAGTTTGCTCTTAATAATAGGGCTAGCTCTGCCACTTTGATGTCTCCGTTTTTCTGTAATTCTGGGTTTCACCCTCGATTTTCTTCAGGACAGACGGAGGCTTCTGTCTGTCCAGGTGTTGACTCTGTTGTTGAGCGTATGCAGCAGATTTGGGACCAGGTAGTGGAGAGGTTGTCCCTCTCTCAGGAGAAGGCCCAGCGGTTTGCTAACCGGCATAGGACTGATGGTCCTCGGTTTAAAGTGGGGGACTTGGTCTGGTTGTCCTCAAAGAATATTCCTATGAGAGTAGCATCTCCTAAATTTAAGCCTAGGTTCATTGGACCTTATAAGATCATGGAGATTATTAATCCTGTTTCTTTTCGTTTGCTTCTTCCAGGGACATTTAAGATCCATAACGTGTTCCACAAGTCCTTGTTGAAGAGGTTTGTTGAGCCAGTGGTTCCTGCTGCTGTGCCTCCTGACCCTGTTTTGGTTGAGGGCAATCTGGAGTATGTGGTTGAGAAAATATTGGATTCTCGTTTTTCTAGACGAAGACTCCAGTATTTGGTTAAATGGAGAGGTTATGGTCAGGAAGACAATTCTTGGGTGTTTGCTTCGGACATCCATGCTGGGAGACTTGTCCGTGCGTATCATAGAGCTCATCCTGACCGACCTGGTTGCTCAAATGAGGGTTCGGTGACCCCTCCTCAAGGGGGGGGTACTGTTGTGAATGGGTTTGAGATGAGTTCTGAGCAGAGGCTCCCTCTGGTGGTTACAAGCGGTACTAGTGAGGATTGTGAGGACTGGAAATCAGGTGTTACTGATTGGTCTTATATAAGGGAGTCATTTTCCCATCAGGGTTGCCGGTGATCAATTGTTCTGGTCTGAATCCTTCTTTCCAGTTTCCCTTGTAGCCTGCTGTGTCGTGTCTGCATCTCCTGCTATCAGATAAGACAATTTCTTATTTTGTGTTTTTGCTATATTTTTGCATTTTGTCCTGCACTTCTGTGGGGGCCTTCAGGGTCCCTCCGGGGGCTTTTGCCCTCTCAGTTTAGTCCAGCCACTGTGTTTTGTACTTTTGCTTTTTCCAGTTTTTTTTCAGTGGCTGCTGTTTTGTTTTTGTTACACCAGAGAGCTAGTTTAGGTGGTAGAGGTCGTGTGATCTCAGGTGATTTTGAAATTAGTAGAGTTGGTGTTTTTTCAGGGTTTTCTGAGATTGCAGTAAGTACCCTTCCTATCCTTTTCTATTTAGATAGTTTGGGCCCCAGCGTTTGCTCATGCTATTTTCTTTCTGTGTCAGTATTTCCTCTTGTCTAACCGCCATTACATGTTTGGGGGCTTTCTATTATCTTTGGGGTTCTGCTCCGGGGCAGATAGCTTTCCTATTTCTATTTTTAGGTGTAGTTAGTTTCTCAGGCTGTGACGAGGCGTCTAGGACCAACGTAGGAACGCTCCACGGCTGCCTCTAGTTGCGGTGGTTAGTCAGGGTACTGCAATCTCATAGATTCCAACTGCTCTGGTGTATTTCCTTTTTTACCTGCACTCCTCAGCTACCGTAACACAACAGTCCTGCCTACATTACACAGTCCTGCCCACACTACACAGTCCTGCCCACATTACACAGTCCTGCCCACACTACACAGTCCTGTCCAAAATTACACAGTCCTGCCCACACTACACAGTCCTGCCTACATTACACAGCCCTGCCCACACTACACAGTCCTGCCTACATTACACAGTCCTGCCTACTTTGCACAGTCCTGCCTACATTACACAGTCCTGGCTATATTACACAGTCCTGCCTACTTTGCACAGTCCTGCCTACATTACACAGTCCTGTCCACATTGCACAGTCCTGCCCACATTACACAGTCCTGCCCACATTACACAGTCCTGCCTACATTACACAGTCCTGCCCACATTACACAGTCCTGCCCACATTACACAGTCCTGCCCACATTACACAGTCCTGCCCACATTACACAGTCCTGCCCACATTACACAGTCCTGCCTACATTACACAGTCCTGCCTACAATACACAGTCCTGCCCACATTACACAGTCCTGCCCACATTACACAGTCCTGCCCACATTACACAGTCCTGCCCACATTACACAGTCCTGCCTACATTACACAGTCCTGCCCACATTACACAGTCCTGCCCACATTACACAGTCCTGCCCACATTACACAGTCCTGCCCACATTACACAGTCCTGCCCACATTACACAGTCCTGCCCACATTACACAGTCCTGCCTACATTACACAGTCCTGCCCACATTACACAGTCATGCCTACATTACACAGTCCTGCCCACATTACACGGTCCTGCCCTCATTACACGGTCCTGCCTACATTACACAGTCCTGCCTACATTACACAGTCCTGCATACATTACACAGTCCTGCATACATTACACAGTCCTGCCTACATTACACAGTCCTGCCACAATTACACAGTCCTGCCCACACTACACAGTCCTGCCCACATTACAGTCCTGCCCACATTACACAGTCCTGCCCACATTACACAGTCCTGCCCACATTACACAGTCCTGCCCACATTACACAGTCCTGCCCACACTACACAGTCCTGCCCACATTACACAGTCCTGCCTACATTACACAGTCCTGCCTACATTACACAGTCCTGCCCACATTACACAGTCTTGCCCACATTACACAGTCCTGCCCACATTACACAGTCCTGCCCACATTACACAGTCCTGCCTACATTACACAGTCCTGCCCACATTACACAGTCCTGCCCACATTACACAGTCCTGCCCACACTACACAGTCCTGCCCACATTACACAGTCCTGCCTACATTACACAGTCCTGCCCACATTACACAGTCCTGCCCACATTACACAGTCCTGCCTACATTACACAGTCCTGCCCACATTACACAGTCCTGCCTACATTACACAGTCCTGCCCACATTACACAGTCCTGCCTACATTACACAGTCATGCCTACATAGGAGCCATGTAGCAATAGAATAGCTCCGCTGATGGTCACTCTTGAGAATACAGCATGCTGTGGTGACACCGGGCATTGACCCTGTGCAGTGCAGCTGTCACTTACTGGTATACGCCTCTCAGGTTACTGAATCAGCAGCTGATTATTGGGATCGCCATTCCATTCCATTTCTGAAGAGTGAGTCAAGAGGAGCAGGAAGTAGTGAGACATTCAGGATTTCCTTCTTTGATTCCCTTCTTTCCCCTTTTTCCTTTAAGTTGTTATTGATTCCAGGTTGCCATTATTATATTTATACTTCCTATTGTTTTGTGTCAACAGTGCCTATGCAGATCTGTGTGTCTCCATGGTTACAGACTACAGAGCCACCTTGTGTAGTCAGCTGCTGCTGTCTGCTGTTACTCATCATCCTCTACTCCCCTCTCTACATTAGGCCTTTTTCACACTTCCTGATATTAACGATACTGGAAAAACCAGAGCCGGTGATATGTGTGTCCATGCGTCATATCCGTGTGGCGTCCGTGTCTCTCATCAGGGTGACACGTACCGGCATCTAGAAAAAAGCAGTGCAGTTAGAGTACGTGTGGTGACACTTTTCACACATACCAGATACACCTACACACGTAGAGCCGTTCAAATCTATGAGTCTGCGCACATATCAGTGTGTTTCTACAGATCGTGTGTCCGTGTGCAAAACACATTGACATGTCCTTTTTCTGCCCGCCGCACCCCCCAGCCCCGAAAAAATGACGTGTGGTCTCTCCTATATTTATTAACCAGCAAAGCCCAAGCAGACAGCTGCAGGCTAATAGTATTAGGCTGGGAAAGGGCCAAGGATATTGGCCCCCTCCAAGATTAATAACATCAGCCCTCAGCGCCCCAGAAATGGCACTTCTATTAAGTGTTCCAATTCTGGTGCTCAGCCTCTGCTCTTCCCACTTGCCCTGCTGCTGTGGCAAGTGGGCTAATAGCTTTGGGGTTGATTTCAGCTGTGTAATGTCCACTGACATCAAGCCAAGGGGTTAGTAAGGGAGAGATGTCTATCAGATACCCCCATTACTAACCCTGTTGTCAAATTTAATAAAGAAACACACCAATAACAGTCTTAATTGAAATAAACACTCCTCCACACTCTTTTACCCATTTATTAACATAAACATAAAAATACAAAGTAATCCTCACCTGTCCTTTGTTAATCCATAATGCTGAAGTCCCACGAAGATCCCCAGCTCTTCTACATCCAGATAGTGTGGTGAGCGATGACATCAGTGATGCGACCGCTCTCCACGCCAAACGGAACATACTGAGCTGAATGTGACAACACTGCTGCAGTGACGAGAGGTGACTTCATTACGGTTACCGCCAGTCACAGGCAGCGGTTCTCATGCTCAGCTCAGTGTGTTATTGCTGGCGTGGTGAGCGGTCTCATCACTGATGTCACAGCTCACCACACTATCTGGATGTAGCAGAGTTTGGGATCATCGTGGGAAAAAGAGGGTCAGGTAAAAGATGGTCGGGCAGTGCTTATTTCAATCAAAGGACTTTTCTCTGTGTGTGTCTGTATTAAATTTGACAACGGAGTTAGTAATGGGGGTGTCTGATAGATGCCTCTTCATTACTAACCCCTGGGCTTGATGTCAACAGACATAAAACAGCTGACATCAACCCCAAAGCTATTACCCCATTTGCCACCGCACCAGAGCAAGTGGGAAGAGTGAAGGCGTCTAATGGATGCCCCATTTCTGGGGTGGCTGCCATACCCCCTTCCCAGCCTCTTAGTATCAGCCCACAACTGTCTTTTTAGCCTTTGCTGGTAAGTAAATATAAGGGGGGAGGGGGGCAACACATCATTTTTTTTCAGCTGCAGATGGAAGGGAGGGAGACACAGTATTCATTACTGATGGGTAGGCGGAGCCCCAGATCAGGATGACACCTCAGATCAAAAGCGTGTTGACTGGCTGGCTCCTCCAGCTCGGGCTCCTCCTACTCAGCTCCTTCAGTCTAAGATTTGAGGTCTCAGAGGATGGTCGCTGCTAATGCAGCTCCTCAGAAGATTTTATTATTTTATATCGGACAAGAGACTTGGATCACTAGTTGGTCTAGAGGTCTCAGGGGTACCAGCACTGCTGTACCCCAACCTCTCCCTTGGCGGATCTGTATTTACATTATAGTCCCTGCAAAATCTTGCCGGCCCTGGGGGATGAGAGCTTCCCTGGCGGGGACGCAAACCACACGTGGGGTCACTGCGTTCCTCGCCCTGGGGGGAAGCATGGGCACAAGCGCCACAAATCCTGAGGGTTCCCTGTGGCGCTAAGCTGGTGAGGGTGAGTACTCCACATTCCTTTTGTATAATGTGTGTAGTACTTTAGCGACTGCGGTGGCAGCGTTATTACATGTATTCACTGTGTGTTATCAGTGTGCCTTAACGACTGCGGTGGCAGCGTTATTACATGTATTCACTGTGTGTTATCAGTGTGCCTTAACGACTGCGGTGACAGCGTTATTACATGTATTCACTGTGTGTTATCAGTGTGCCTTAACGACTGCGGTGACAGCGTTATTACATGTATTCACTGTGTGTTATCAGTGTGCCTTAACACGCGGTTGGCAGCGTTATTACATGTATTACTGTGTGTTATCAGTGTGCTTACGCTGCGGTGGCAGCGTTATTACATGTTTCACTGTGGTACAGTGTGCCTTAACGACTGCGTGGCAGCGTTATTACATGATTCACTGTGTGTATCAGTGTGCCTTACGACTGCGGTGGCAGCGTTATTACATGTATTCACTGTGATTATGTCAGTGTGCTTAACGACTGCGGTGGCAGCGTTATTACATGTATTCACTGTGTGTTATCAGTGTGCCTTTAACGACTGCGGTGGCAGCGTTATTACATGTATTCACTGTGTGTTATCAGTGTGCCTTAACGACTGCGGTGGCAGCGTTATTACATGTGTTCACTGTAATTATGATCAGTGTGCATTCAACGGTTGCGGCGGCGACCGCCGGTACATGTATTCAGTCACGGTGAGGAGAGAGGAGTTCCCGTCTTTTTAATTGAATTTTCGCGGCACTCTGAGCGCGCGCTTTCTGAGCAGTCTCCATTTCCTGCATGTTCTACATGGGACACAGCGCGGCGGCCATTATTAATGCAGGAGCTGGAAGCTCCTCGGGGTCATCGCTCTCCTTTCCTCCTGGCAGCTATACCAGCAGGTGAGTCTCTTCTGCGGAAGCTTAACCCCTTCAACTACAGGGCGCCTTCCTGATTTTATTCCCTATCTGCGGCTGTGCCGCATATATCTGGGAGCGCAGGGCGTCTTTTTTGAGCCAGTTCCTGCAATACGCCTCCGTCCAGCAGAGGCTATGGGAGGCTGCGGCATTAACCCCTTGAAGGCGGTTAACCCTTGTTTTGAAGGGTCAACTGGGGTAGCTCATGCTGTAAGAGCTTTAACCCTTCAGCTATATGAGAAACAGTTATTGACAGTTTTTAACCCGTCATATACTGTGTGAGGAGCGTCCAAATGCTTGTGATTGACGTTTCCATAACGTCTGCGCTTCAGATGCTTCCTGCTCATCTGACGCCTGCGCTATGTATTCGCTATGTCCTACGGATGTGCTGTGTCCTGCGCCTGCGCTACGGATATGTTGTGTCCTGCGCCTACGCTACAGTACGTTTTTTCTGTTTAGTGTGGCATAGCTGTCCTGCAGCTGCGACCTTATAAGAGGCGCCTGAGATTCGCACACCCTTTTTCATTATCAAGGTTGTGGGGAGTCTGCTACTTTAACCCTTATTAGGCGGTTAACTCTTAATGGGAGACAGCTGGGGTAGCTCTCTCTTTAGAGCTTTAACCCTTCAGCTTTTGTTTTTTATTTAAGAACTGCTCTAGTTACTGACAGGTTTAGCCTGCCATATACTATGCAAGGGCATGTCAGAGACCCTCTCCCAGATCCGCTACGGACCAGCCTCGCGTATCTGACACGCAGACCTCGACTCATGCACGGTCGGAGGTTCCAGTGGTGTCAAAATGGAGGCCTTCACTGGTTTCTATTGATGGCCTGTCTGACCTTTTAGGTTATGGAGTGTCAGCTAGATCCTCTCAAGGAAGCGACACAAAATCGGTGCCTTCTTTTTCGCTTAGCGAAGAAGTCCGATTCGGACAAGGAGGTTCTCTCATGGGCCGTACTAAAATTTCTGTGGAAGCCATGTGGACGTTACAGTTACCGGAGGAGGTAACTAGTCGTCCTGGTAAGTCGGCCCGGATGTTGCAAGGGTCGCATGGGTCGCGACGACCTTACAAACTGTATCCGTTTTTTCTATGGAGTTGTTTGTTAATTGGACCCCTTCTCCTGAAGTGAATGTTCCTTCATTCCAGCTTAGCAAATCTTCCTGGTAAAGGGAAGGCGAGTCTGCAGGACACGCTGGACAGAAAAACGGAGACGGCAACAATTTCCATCTGCGAGGCCGTGGACATAGATTTGGTATTAAGGATCAAGGTGTACTTGTTAAGTTCCCCTGAGCCGGTTGGACTGTCTAAGGACGGCGTGGCAAGTTGGATCCCCTCTATCGAGGTAGATGGGCTTTTCTAGTTGAAGGATAATGCGTCACTGCTATCCAGGGCGCAATCCTCGGCAGTCACAGTCAGAAGAGCACTGTGACTTGGATGGAACGCGGTTTTCCAACAAGGTTTGCTATCTTTAGCTTAGAAAGTGGTCAGCTATTTGACTGACCTCACGGAGCTGATTGCCAAGGCAAAGGCAAAAGAAGCAGCTTTATCGCAGCGCAGAGCTGTGACTTCTGCGTCTGGCAGGACTAGTGCCGATAGTTATTGGCAGTCCCTTTCGGTTCAAGGGATGATCTGGCCAACCCTCTGGGGGTTTGTGTCGTCTCTCTCTCTCTCTCTTTTTCAAAAAAAAATAAATAAATCCGCCAAGGCGGACTGACATCTGACATTCCGTCAGAGCCGAGCATGAAGTCGCTTCGCTCCGTTATGGCAGCCCTGTCGCAGATCGATTTTTTTTGGTCAATCGACATTCGCGACGCTTATTGGCATGTTCCCGTCGGAAGAGCTCATCAGCGCTTCCTTCGTTTTTGCCATAGAATCAACCATTACCAGGTTGTGGCTCGGCCATTCGGCTTGGCCTTAACGTCCAGAATTTTTACAACGATTCTGGCGCCTAAATCTCATGGCAATTCTTCAAAGACGGGGACTTACGATTCGTCCCTATTTGGACGACCTTTCGATTGTGGCCTCAAAGGAGAAGTCGTCTCTGGAATCGTCGCAGGCAATCCTGTTTTTTGAGGATGCTTTTCGACACGGTATGGGCGGTGTTGTCCCTACCTCCAGACAAGCAGGCATGTCTGCTCCAACATTTACAGATTATGAAGGCTGCGACAGCAATGTCCCTTCGGAAGGTATGCGCCTTCTGGGTTTGATGGTGGCGTCCATGGAGCACCTCCGTTTGCCCAATTTCATTCCAGAGCTCTCCACAGGCTCATTCTGAGTCGTTGGAATCGGTCGCAATCACTGGATTGCAGTGTCACCATTTCTCGCGGGGTGCGAGAATCCCTAGGATGGTGGTCACGTCCAGGAGCGTTATTCCTGGGAAAGTCTTTCTCTCTCCGAAGTGGTCGGTCATAACCACCAATTCCAGCCTGACGGGCTGGGGAGGGTGTCTGGAACGATCTTCGGATCCAGGAGTATGGTCATCGGAAGAGTCGGTTCTACCGATCAACATCCTGGAATTGAGGGCAAAATTTTTTCTTTGCCTCCAACACTGGACGGTCTCCTTGAGCGCGGTATGCCAGTCCGAGTGCGGACAGACAACGCGACGGCGGTCGCGTATATCAACCACCAAGGCGGGACGAGGAGTTCCCATGCTGGAGGTGTCTCGGATACTGATTTGGGCCGAGACCAGGGTTCCAGCCATCTCTGCAATTCACTTTCCAGGAGTCCAGAATACCACGGCGGACTTCCTCGGTCGCGAAACGATGGTTCCCGGAGAATGGGGTTTTCATCCGACATTTTTTTTGCACTGCTGTGCTTCCGTTGGGGAACTCACCAAGTGGACTTGATGGGGTCCAGGTTTAATACCAAATTACCGACCTTTGTGTTCAGGTACAAGGACACGAAGGCTGTGGCGGTAGACGCTCTGGTGGATCCGTGGGACCATTTCGAGCTAGTCTATGTTTTTCCGCCGATATCTTTACTTTCTCTGGTGCTGCGTCGGTTCAGACTGGAGAGAATTCCGGCTATTTTGATAGCTCAGATTGGCCAAGGAGGACGTGGTTCTCGACACTAGTGTCGCTTTTGGCGGCGCCGCCATTTCCACTTCCTCTGCGCCCGGTCCTGTTAACCCAGGGACTCACTCGTTATCCGGACTTGAAGTCTCTGCGTTTGACGGAGTAGCTCTTGAGACCGAAATGTTAACCCATAGAGGTTTTTCAGCCAGAAGTCCGGCTACTACTACTAGGATTTACCACAAAACTTGGGAAACCTTCTTTTCGTGGTGTTCGGGATCTTCACGGAACCCGAGAAAGTTTTCCATTCCCAATCTGTTGTTTTTTCTACAGCATGGGTTAGACAAGGGTTTGACAGTTAGCACCCTGAAAGGTCAGGTTTTCTGTTCTGTCCTTATTATTTCGGAGGGCTATTGCCTCGCGTAGGGACGTGCTTTCCCTTTTCCGCGGTATAGCTCGTAAGTTTCCGCCGCGGAAGGCACCCGTGTCTTCTTGGCGGCTCAACCTTGTTTTTGGAGGCTCTTCAGCATAAACCATTTTGAGCCTATGGATTCTGCTAGCCTTTCTTTACTTTCTTGGAAGGTGGCCTTCCTAGTAGCGGTCGCCTCTTGAGGAGAGTTTTTCTGAGTTGGCAGCTCTTTCTTGCTCGCCTCCTTTTTCTGGAGTTTTTTTTTCCGGATCGGGTGGTGCTTCGCACACGGGGTGATTTTCTATCTAAGTAGTGTCACAATTTCATGTTAACCAGGATATTGTGTTGCCTTCACTCTGTTCGGATCCGAAGAATGCGAAAGAGCGAGCTTTACACACTTTGGATTTAGTGCGGGCCTTGAATTTTTATCTATCTATTATTCAAGGTTTTCGTAAGACGGACTCCCTGTTTGTGGTTCCAGCAGGTCGTCGGCGTGGTCAACGAGCCTCCAAGGATTCTATAGCTCGTTGGATCCGGTCAGCTGTTCTGGAAGCTTACCGTATTGGGGGTGAATCTTGCCGATTAAGGTTCGAGCCCATCCCACGAGAGCTGTGGCTTCATCGTGGGCTTTTCATCAAGGTGCCTCGGCAGTGCAGCTCTGCCGGGAGGCAACTTGGCGCTCTGTCCACACGTTTACAAAGTTTTTATAAAGTGGACGCCAGTGCTTCCGCTGATGCAGCCCTCGGACGTAGGGTCCTGCAGGCAGCTGTAGTTTAAAGTTTCTAGATGAACTTGTGTTTAGCGCTGGTTGCGCTTCCTTGTTAAGGTTGTTGGGTTTCTGCCTTTGTTGGTTTTTCCCACCCTTATTTTTGAACTGCTTTGGGACGTCCCATCAGTAATGAATTGCTGTGTCTCCCTCCCTTCCATCTGCAGCTGAAAGACGGATTTTGGTAAGAACTTACCTGTAAAATCCTTTTCAGCGAAGGAAGGGAGGGAGACACAGATCCCGCCCAAGGCAGAAGTGTGTTGATGTTTTCAGATGCAGCGCGACTCTTATCTGATAGCGATTATCTGGGCTGAGGTCAGCGCGCTAAGGCTCTGTTCCAGCATCGCCAGCTCATCGCAGTAGTCAGGTTCAGTGAGTAGTACCTGGAACTCTGTGGTTTTTGGCTTACTTTGCATGCATAACCTGTATTCTTGTGTTTTTCTCTGAAGTTCCTTCAGAAGGGGTTATGTTGCTCCGCTGGTGATCTTGGTTCTTCCTTAAAGCTTTGGTACGACTGAAGGAGCTGAGTAGGAGGAGCCCGAGCTGGAGGAGCCAGCCAGTCAACACGCTTTTGATCTGAGGTGTCATCCTGATCTGGGGCTCCGCCTACCCATCAGTAATGAATTACTGTGTCTCCCTCCCTTCCTTCGCTGAAAAGGATTTTACAGGTAAGTTCTTACCAAAATCCGTCTTTTTCGGTCCCCCATTTTACTAGCCAGTAAAGGTTAACCAGACAGCTGGGAACCTTTATGGCTATTGGCCCCTTCCCAGAATATTAACACCAGCCCCCCAGCTGTTTTCCTTCAGCTGGCTAGGAGAATTAAGGAGGACCCTATGTTGTTTTTTTAAATTATTAAATTATTTATCTATTTAATACGCGTGATACACAGACGGCCGGTGCTGACTACAAATCTCATCAGCGTCACCTGGTCTCGCTAATCGCAGGGACTTCAGGCGGCAATAATGAGAGCTGGATTAAGCACCTGGTGCCTGGGAACATGGCTAACTGCACTGCTCTTCCCAGACGCCGGTACGGGTCACAGTGATGACACACGGATGTTATCAGTGTGCGGGATGTATTGCGGACCGGCAAAAAACGGACACGTCAACGTGTTTTGCACGCAGACACATGGTCTGTGGAAACACGCTGACGTGTGTACAACCCTATAGATTTGATGGGTCTAAGTGTGTGAAAACTGTCACCACATGTATTGGAGACACTGACGTGTGAAGGAGGCCTTAGTCTGCAAACTGTTTCTAGTTAGCAGTCAGAGATCTGCATCGGCACTGTATACTCAAAACGGTAACAGACTTTATATTCTTGTTTTATTTTCTTAGAGTTTTTGTACAGTTAGTGATACAGTCTAAACTAAAGCCACTCAGGCATAGGATGATGAGAGTTGCAGTCAGTAAGGTAGTGAGATGAATATTGATATTTCTGCAGTGTAGGATTTGGGATGTGCTCGTCACCTTCTCATTTTTACCTTCCTTTCCTCCCCGCCTTCCATTTTCCTCTACTGTTCATCTTTTACTCCCCACTGGATTTATTGTCCATGTCATTTTCTGCATTTTCTTATTTTTTCTGCAGACTACCACCCTAATCGGCCTCCTGAAAACTGCCCGCCTTTTACGCTTGGTACGAGTGGCCCGAAAGTTGGACCGTTACTCTGAGTACGGAGCGGCCGTGCTGTTCCTCTTGATGTGCACATTTGCCCTCATCGCTCACTGGCTGGCCTGCATCTGGTATGCCATCGGACACATGGAGCACTACGACCCGGAATACCGCACAATCGGCTGGTTGTACTCGCTAGGCACCCAGATCATGAAGCCGTACAACAACAGCAACACCAAATCCGGCCCGACCATCAACGATAAATACGTCACCGCACTCTATTTCACCTTCAGCAGTCTGACCAGTGTCGGCTTTGGGAATGTGTCACCCAACACCAATTCTGAGAAGATTTTCTCCATCTGTGTCATGCTGATTGGATGTAAGTAAAATCTGACTTATTCTCCATGCACTGAGTGAAAATGCAGGAATATAATACTGCCCCTGTGTGCAAGAATAGAGGCACTATAATACTGCTCCAATTATTCTATTATTTCTAAACACTGTTTTTCTCCTTCGTCTCATTGGGGGACACAGGACTGTGGGTGTATGCTACTGCCACTAGGAGGCTGACACTAAGTAAACATAAAAAAAGGTTAGCTTCTCCTCCGCCGTATACACCTCAGCACTGGCCACAGGCAAATCCAGTTATTGCTTAGTGTCTGATGGAGGCACACGTCTGGTTCTTTTTCCAGACCATTTTTTTTTTTTTTTTTTTCCCACGAAGATGAGATAGGGGCGACGGATCCTATTGAAAGGGTCCGATCTCCCCAAACCATCAACGGGCGAGCACGTGGAGTAAAGCCTCCATCGTATCCTCTCCCGCAACGTGGGACATAAATGCCGGACTCAGCCCTGACCACCCTAAGGTATTGAAGCCCTAGGCTGTACAGAGGCGGGAGTTAATCCGTGCGGCCCCCACTGCACCACCAATGCTAGACTGCGGTGCTGCAAGGTGGCGGACGGTCCCTCTCCTCATCCCCTGAAGGGGTGATGGAGTTAGGGTTCCTGCACCGTCCTTTTATTTTTCACGGAGAGTCCCCCTTTAATGCGCTGCATGTGAAGATGTTGGAAGAAGAATCTCACCTTCAAATCCAGAATGGCTAAAGATACAGCAGCGCTCCGGAGTAAAGATTTAGTCCCCGGCTTTACCCTGGACTAGGCCGCGGGCTGAAGTATGGTGGAGGGGGCCGCGGTCGTGAGTATGGGGACCGTTCCCGGCGTCTCCTGTCGGCGGGGCCGCTCTCCGACTTTGGGGTGGCCGCCGCCGGAAAAATTTAGACCGCGGCTTCTAATGGCGCTAGGCCGCGGCTTCAAATCTAGTCCCCGGCTTTTCCCGGGGACTGGGCCGCTGGCCAGAATGTTATGCCGGCGTCAGCTTGAGGGATCGCGGTCGCGGAGGTGGGCTCCGCCCCCGGCGGCGTCTCCTTCCGGCGGACCCGCCCTCTGACTTTGGGGCCGCCTCCGCCGGAAATTCAGACCGGGCTTCGGCGGCCGCTAGGCCGCGGCTTCAAATTTAGTCCCCGGCTTTTGCCGGAGATAGGCCGCGGCCGGAAGTTGGGGGGACGGAAGCCCTGACGTCTAGGCCGCGCCTCTTGACCCTCCCTCCTGAGGCTCGGCTACATGAGCACTTCCTCTTTGGCAGAGAAGCGCTCTTTTTTGAAAGATTGGAGCCGCAGGCAATTTCACCGGGAGAAACTCGGATGTCCTGTTTTTTTCTGCCCATTGTACACGAAAGGACGCTGGGATACAGGACTGGGGTGAGTGCTACTACCTCCAGCCTGATTGTTGCGCACTTTTGCGCCCCTTCCGCTGACTGACACATCCAGTTTATTGTGTACTGTGACGGATTCAGAATGTCCAAAAGAACCAAGACGCATACGATACTTTATACTGCATGCATTGCTTGTAGGTCCCCTTTTCCGCATGCCCAGACTTCTCGGGTCTGCGAGGCCTGTGACTCTGAACGGCTCAGGAACCCTCTCCTATAGCCGAGCCTAGTGCGTCAAGCCCCCCTGAATGGGCCCTTTCCCTGGCTCAATCTGTGGCGTCATTGACCAGAGCGGTCGAGTCCCTTCAAGCTCCCGATAGGAGCAGGGACAGTGGTTCACCTGTCTTGGCTACATCTCAGGAACCTCAGGCCTGCAGGGGCCGCGCTCGCACCAGGCAGACACAGGGGAAACGAACCCACACTGTGTCGCCCATGCCGTCTGGAGCCTCGGCATCTTTTAGTTCCGTCTCCCGCTCTCCCTCTCCCTTGGCAAGTGATCAATATTCGGATTCCGATTTGGAAGAATCACTTAATCTAGAGGCACAGTATAGTCAAGAAACAATTGACAGTTTGATTGAAGCTATCAATCAAACTCTGGGGATAGACGATGAGTCCACCTTGACCTCTGGTCACAAGGTGACCTTTAAACGAGCCAGGCAAGCCCATAAAGTTTTTGGTGCTCATCCTGAGTTTGAGGAATTAGTGCAGCGCCACCGGGAGAAACCGGACAAGCGCTTTGCTGGACAAAAGGCTCTCAATACTAGATATCCTTTTGCTCCTGAGCTCCTTAAGAAGTGGACAGAATCTCCTTCGGTTGATCCTCCTGTTTCGCGTTTGGCATCTAAAACGCTCCTCTCTATTCCCAGCGGTTCCTCTATTAAGGAGCCAACGGATCGTCTAATTGAGAGTTTGGCCCGTTCGGTATTTGAGGCATCAGGTTCTGCTCTTTCTCCTTCTTTTGCAGCGACTTGGGTTGCCAAGGCCATAATATCCTGGTCGGAGTCTCTAAATAGGGCTCTTCACGGCATAGAGGTGCCGTCTGAGGTAACCCAGATTTCTAATCAAATAAGCTCTTGCTGGAGACTTCTTAATTAATGCATCCATGGATGCGGCAAATTGCGCAGCATTAGCCGCTGCTAATGCAATTGCCATTAGAAGATCCTTATGGCTGAGAACTTGGCGAGCAGATTCAACCTCAAAGAAGTCGCTTACATCTTTACCATATCAGAGTGGTCGGTTATTTGGCGAGAGACTGGATCAGCTCATATCTGATGCAACGGGAGGGAAGAGCAATTTCCTTCCTCAGCAAAGGATTAAACAACCTTTTCGTCGACAACCTCAGCCTCATTTTAGGGCCTTTCGTAACCCAGGCTGGGCTATGCCAGCCACCTCCAGCGGCTCAGGTCGGCCTAATCAGGCCAAAGATCGCCAGGTCACCTACAGGACCAATCCTCTGGGAAGAGGGAGATCTTATCAGCCAAGATCCAGAGGGTCCAAACCCCAAAGATATTCGGACAAATGACTGGAGGCAAAATCCGGTCAATTTTTCCAGGGTAGGCGGCCGCTTACTCTGGTTTCGTCCCACTTGGCTATCAGTGACTCACGACGAGTGGGTCAGGGAGTTAGTCTCCACGGGGTACAAAATAGAATTTACCAGCCTTCCCCCAAATCGCTTTTTTCCCTCGCGCCTTCCCAAGGAGGGGTCTCGAGGTCGTGCCTTATTCAAGGCGGTCGAGTCTCTTCGGCACAGCGGGGTTGTCGTACCTGTACCAGAGGTCGAAAGAGGTCAGGGATTTTATTCCAACCTGTTCATTGTACCCAAGAAGGATGGTACCGTAAGGCCTATTCTAGATCTAAAGCGATTGAACCGGTTTGTCAAAATTCGGCATTTCCGAATGGAATCTCTCCGTTCAGTCATTGCAGCCATGGAAAGAGGGGAATTTCTAGCATCAATAGACATCCAGGATGCCTATCTTCACATTCCCATATTTCCCCCTCATCAAAGGTTTCTTCGGTTTGCCATCGACAAACTTCATTTTCAGTTCGCAGCCCTGCCATTCGGGCTAGCCACAGCCCCCAGGGTGTTCACAAAGGTCATGGCTGCTGTTGTGTCCATTTTGCACTCCAGGGGGATAGTCATCCTGCCTTACTTAGACGACCTCCTCATCAAGGGGCCGTCTTTTCAGACCTGCGAGGAAAGTGTCAACATTACGTTAGACACCCTTGCTCGTTTGGGGTGGCTGGTGAATATGAAGAAGTCATCTCCCGTGCCATCTCGGAAGATCACCTTTTTAGGGATGAATTTCGACACCGCTCAGGGGTTGATAATTCTTCCTCAGGACAAGGCCTTAGTTCTCCGCCAAGAGGTACGGATACTTCGCCAACCTATTCCTCACACCATCCGGTTTTGCATGAGGGTCCTAGGAAGGATGGTGGCGGCAATCGAGGCTATTCCGTTTGCCCAGTTTCATCTTCGCCCCCTTCAACATGCACTCTTGGCAGTATGGGACGGGAGCCCTTACTCCCTCAATCTGCGGTGTCGTCTGTCCCTGCAGATCAGACAGACTCTTACGTGGTGGACGAGGGACACCACTCTTCGACAGGGTCGTTTGTTTCCTCCAAATTTTTGGTTGGTAGTCACAACGGACGCCAGCCTTCTCGGATGGGGAGCAGTGTTTCGTCACCACACAGCTCAGGGAGTTTGGTCTCAGCAAGAATCGACCCTCCCGATCAATATTTTAGAGATCCGAGCGGTTCGGCTGGCTTTGAGGCATTTTCACCAGCATCTGGCGGGCCGCCCAGTCCGAATACAATCGGACAATGCCACGGCGGTGGCATACATAAACCATCAGGGAGGTACCCGCAGCAGGGCGGCCATGCACGAGGTAAAACAGATTCTGACCTGGGCAGAGGAAAATCACTCTGTGATTTCAGCAGTCCACATACCGGGCGAGGAAAACTGGGCAGCAGATTTTCTCAGCCGTCACGGCATAGCGTCAGGGGAATGGTCTCTACATCCCGAGGTTTTTCAGCAGATATGCCGACGCTGGGGAACCCCAGATGTGGACCTGATGGCTTCCAAGATAAATGCCAAAGTGCCCAACTTTGTTTCCCGGTACCGGGATCCCAGGCAATTGCAGTAGATGCCCTGGTTCTACCATGGAATCAGTTTCATCTTCCATACTTGTTTCCACCAATAGCTCTGCTCCCAAGGGTGATCAGAAAGATCAGGTTAGAAGGAGTCCCAGCGATATTAATCGCTCCAGATTGGCCACGTCGCCCATGGTACGCGGAGCTGGTACAATTGCTCGCCGACGCACCCTGGCGACGCCAGAGCGCGCGGACCTTCTCTCTCAAGGCCCAGTTTACCACCAGAACTCAGCGGTCCTGTGTTTGACGGCTTGGCCGTTGAATCTTGGATCCTGACCAGGGCTGGATTCTCTAAAAAAGTCGCCGCGACGATGGCTAGCGCCCGAAAGCCTGTTTCGGCTCGCATCTACCACGGGACTTGGAAGGTCTTTTTTACTTGGTGCAGGGAACATGATTGTTCCCCGCTTCGGTTTTCAATTCCAAACATTCTGTCATTTCTCCAGGCAGGCCTAGATTCAGGTCTAGCACCAAGTACGCTTAGACGCCAGATATCAGCCTTATCAGTGCTTTTTCAGCGAAGGATCGCGTCTAATTTTCAAGTTAGGACCTTTATTCAGGGGGTTGTCCATATAGTTCCCCCCTACAAGGCTCCCTTAGATGTTTGGGATCTCAATCTAGTCCTGGGAGTCCTGCAGGAGTCTCCTTTTGAACCTTTGCAGGAGGTTTCTCTGTCATTTCTTTCCTGGAAAGTGGTGTTTTTGGTAGCCATAACATCCATAAGGCGGGTTTCGGAGCTGGCTGCACTGTCTTGTCGAGCTCCGTACTTACTTTTCCATCAGGATAAGGTGGTGCTCAGACCAACACCACCTTTTTTGCCTAAGGTCGTGTCCTCATTTCATATTAATGAGGACATTGTTTTGCCCTCATTTTGCCCAGCTCCGACGCACCGAGTGGAGAAGGCTCTCCATACGCTGGATCTGGTGAGAGCACTCAGGAGATATGTATCTCGGACGGCGTCCTTTCGACAGACGGACACGCTGTTTGTCCTCCCTGAAGGTCGCAGGAAGGGACTTGCTGCTTCTAAATCAACCTTGGCTAGGTGGATTCGGTTAGCCATTCAGGAGGCTTACCGCATCAGAGGCGCGGTGGTTCCCGCAGGGATCAAGGCTCACTCCACCAGAGCGGTGGGTGCCTCCTGGGCCCTTCGACATCAGGCTTCGGTGGAACAGGTTTGTAAGGCAGCAACCTGGTCCAGTCTGCATACCTTTTCCAAGCATTATAATGTCCATACCCAGACTTCTGCGGATGCCAGTCTGGGTAGAAGGATTCTTCAGGGCGCGGTTTGCGCACCTATAAGCAATGCTTGATTATAAACTACACTGTGGAGTCGGTTTCCCACCCAAGGGACTGCTTTGGGACGTCCCACAGTCCTGTGTCCCCCAATGAGACGAAGGAGAAATACGGATTTTTGTGTTACTCACCGTAAAATCCTTTTCTCCGAGACGCTCATTGGGGGACACAGCTCCCTCCCTAATAGCCGGATGGCTTTGTTTTTGAGTTAACTCTATTCTCTGATTAATCTGTATCAGCAGTTTTTTCTTCTGGATATGCTGTATCTGTGTTAACTCTGATTTATTTTAGCCTCCTACTGCTTTTTGCACTAAACTGGATTTGCCTGTGGCCAGTGCTGAGGTGTATACGGCGGAGGAGGAGCTAACCTTTTTTTATGTTTACTTAGTGTCAGCCTCCTAGTGGCAGTAGCATACACCCACAGTCCTGTGTCCCCCAATGAGCGTCTCGGAGAAAAGGATTTTACGGTGAGTAACACAAAAATCCGTATTTCGGTGATTACTTTGTATCTCCGTTCATACTGCACCCACACACACAAATGATACACCATTTGAAAGGTAAACTTGCCCCGTTCAGCAAGAAAATAGTCAAACATACCACACATCCACGATTTGATCACAAAATACAGTTTAAACATTAATTTTCATAAACCTGTAGTAAGGAAAACGGACCTGCAGGTGGCACCACACTACCCCAAAGCACACTACCACAAAGCTGCTTACAGACATTACAAACAAATCCATACATTTTCCTTGGAGGCTTTCCAGCTTGCCAAACTGCTTGCCCGGCCTATTTCAGGCACATTGGAGGATTGCACACTTCACTGCAGGTGAGTCACATATGCAAACACATTTGTAAACATGCACTGCTTTTTCGCTGATTACTTCGCCCCACACACACAAATGATACACCATTTGAAAGGTAAACTTGCCCCTTCAGAAGAAAAGAGCCAAACAAACCACACATCCACGATTTTATCACTAAATACAGTTTAAACATTCATTTTCATATACAGAAAGACACAATGAACTGCAGGTGGCGCCTCAACCAGAAGACATTTTTGTCCTCTAATTATCAAACCAATTTATTGTATTACCAATCTACATATATAAATACCTGTCTGTGCTCATCATCTCATGAAATACATTTACATTTCACCAGCTTGCTTTTTCTGAAGTTGCCTGCGCCCCCGACGACCAATGTGCGAAAATTTTGCACGGGCCAAGCTAGTGTACAATAATCTAACTACTATAATACTGCCCCTATGTACAAGAATATAACTACTATAATACTGCCCCTGTTTAGCAGACTATAACTACTATAATACTGCTCTTATGTACAAGAATATAACTACTATAATACTGCTCCTATGTACAAGAATATAACGACTATAATACTGCCCCTGTTTAGCAGACTATAACTACTATAATACTGCTACTATGTACAAGAATATAACTACTATAATACTGCTACTATGTACAAGAATATAACTACTATAATACTGCTCCAATGTACAAGAATATAACTACTATAATACTGCTCCTATGTACAAGAATATAACTACTATAATACTGCTCCTATGTGCAAGACTATAACTACTATAATACTGCCCCTTATGTACAAGAATATAACTACTATAATACTGTCCCTATGTACAAGAATATAACTACTATAATACTGCACTATGTACAAGAATATAACTACTATAATACTGCCCCTATGTACAAGAATATAACTACTATAATACTGCTCCTATGTACAAGAATATAACGACTATAATACTGCTCCTATGTACAAGAATATAACTACTATAAAACTGCTCCTATCTACAAGAATATAACTACTATAATACTGCTCCTATGTACAAGAATATGACTACTATAATACTGCTCCTATCTACAAGAATATAACTACTATAATACTGCTCCTATGTACAAGAATATAACGACTATAATACTGCTCCTATGTAAAAGAATATAGCTACTATAATACTGCTCCTATGTACAAGAGTATAACGACTATAATATTGCTCCTATGTACAAGAATATAACGACTATAGTACTGCTCCTATGTACAAGAATATAACTACTATAATACTGCCCCCTATGTACAAGATATAACTACTGTAATACTGCTCCTATGTACAAGATATAACTACTATAATACTGCTGCTATGTACAAGATATAACTACTATAATACTGCTCCTATGTACAAGAATATAACTACTATAATACTGCCCCTATGTACAAGAATATAACTACTATAATACTGCTCCTATGTACAAGAATATAACGACTATAATACTGCTCCTATGTACAAGAATATAACTACTATAAAACTGCCCTATGTACAAGAATATAACTACTGTAATATTGCTCCTATGTACAATAATATAAACTACTATAATATTGCTCCTATGTACAAGAATATAACTACTGTAATATTGCTCCTATGTACAAGAATATAACTACTATAATACTGCTCCTATGTATAAGAATATAACTACTATAATACTGCCCCTATGTATAAGAATTTAACTACTATAATACTGCTCCTATGTACAAGAATATAACTACTATAATACTGCTCCTATGTACAAGAATTTAACTACTATAATACTGCCCCTATGTACAAGAATAGAACTACTATAATACTGCCCCCTATGTACAAGAATATAACTGCTATAATACTGACCCCTATGTACAAGAATATAATACTATAATACTGACCTAGTACAAGAATATAACTACTATAATACTGCCCCTATGTATACGAATATAACTACTATAATACTGCTCCTATGTACAAGAATATAACTACTATAATACTGCTCCTATGTACAAGAATATAACTACTATAATACTGCTCCTATGTACAAGAATATAACTACTATAATACTGCTCCTATGTACAAGAATATAACTACTATAATACTGCTCCTATGTACAAGAATATAACTACTATAATACTGCTCCTATGTACAGGAATATAACTACTATAATACTTCCCCCTATGTACAAGAATATAACTACTCTAATACTTCTCCTATGTGCAAGACTATAACTACTATAATACTGCCCCTTATGTACAAGAATATAACTACTATAATACTGTCCCTATGTACAAGAATATAACTACTATAATACTGCCTCCTATGTACAAGAATATAACTACTATAATACTGCCCCCTATGTGCAAGAATATAACTACTATAATACTGCTCCTATGTACAAGAATAAAACTACTATAATACTGCCCCTATGTACAAGAATATAACTACTATAATACTGCTCCTATGTACAAGAATATAACTACTATAACGCTACCCCTATGTACAAGAATATAACTACAATAATACTGCTCCTATGTACAAGAGTATAACTACTATAATACTGCTCCTATGTACAAGAATATAACTACTATAATACTGTAGAAAAAATAAGTCCAGCGCTGTAAGTCCATGAAATCCATTTTCTTTTTATTCCAAAACTTCCAAATATTAAAACAGTTAATTCATTGTCCAGAAATTAAAAACATACGCGTTTCGACACGAGAGACTGCGTCTTAATCATTGGCCAATGATCGGCAATTAGCAAGACAATCCCAACAACGTTCTGCAGGGGTGAACACAGACCATTTCTCTGTTGTCATTCTTTTTGGCTGTTTTGGTCACATCTGCACTTTATCATTGCTCTCACCCCTAGATGTACTGTACAGTAGCATGAGGTGGTGTCTACAACCCACAGAAGTTTCTCTGGTAGTGCAGCTCATCCAGGATGGCACATCAATGCAAGCTGTGGCAAGAAGGGTAGCTGTATCTGTCAGCACAGTATCCAGAGCATGGAGCAGATACCAAGATACCAATACACCAGGAGACACGGAGGGGGCCGTAGGAGGGCAACAACCCAGCAACAGAACCGCTACCTCCTTTATGCAAGGAGGAGCAGGCCGAAGCCCTGCACAATGACCTCCAGCAGGCCACTAACATCCATTTGTTTACTCAAGCTGTCAGAAACAGACTCCATGAGGGTGGTATGAGGGCCCAACGTCTATAAGTGGGTGTTGTGCATACCGCTCAACACTGTGCAGGGCGATTGGCATTTGCTAGAGAACACCAAGATTGGCAAATTCGACATTGGCGCCCTATGCTCTTCACGGATGAGAGCAGGTTCACACTGAGCACATGTTACATACGTGACGGAGTCTGGAGACGCCGTGGAGAGCGATCAGCTGCCTGCAACATCCTTCAGCAGGACCAGCTTGGCAGTTGGTCAGTAACGGTGTGGGGTGGCATCTCCATGTGCTCGCCAGAGGTAGCCTGACTGCCATTATGTATCGGGATGAGATCCTCAGACCCATGTGAAACCATATGAAGGTTCTCTGGGCCCTGGAGTCTTTCTGATGCAGGACAATGCTAAGTCTCATGTGGCTGGAGTGTGTCAGCAGTTCCTGCAAGATGAAGGCATTAATGCTATGGACTGGCCTGCCCGTTCCCCAGACCTGAACCCAATCGAGCACATCTGGGACATCATGTCTCTCCCCATCCACCAACCTCATGTTGCACCACAGACTGTCCAGGAGTTGACTAATGCTTTAATCCAGGTCTGGGAGGAGAACCTTTAGGAAAACATCCACAGCCTCATCAGAATGATGCCAGAAGTTGTAGGGAGGTCATACAGGCACGTGGAGGCCACACACACTACTGAGCATCATTTGTTGTCTTGAGGCATTTGAACTGAAGTTGGATCAGCCTGTAATTTGATTTTCCACTTTGATTTTGAGTATCATTCCAATTTCAGACCTCCATGGGATATTAATTCTGATTTACATTGATCACTTTTCTGTTTTATTGTTCTCAATGTACACCACTGTGTAATGAATAAAGATTTGGAACTGGAATATTTCATTCAGTGATATCTAGGATGCCGGATTTTAGTGTTCCCTTTATTTTTTTGAGCAGTGTACAAAGTAATACGGCCAACTGTCACGAGTGTTGAGTGACCTGGGACCAGGGGCTCCTTCCCTGTTCCCACTCACCTCGGCCGTGCCTCTGAGCACCTTGTACCTCTGTGTCTTGCTCAGTGGTGGTTGGGCTCAGCCTCTTCACCTCGGCCGTGTCTCTGAGCACTGAACACCTTGTACTTCTCTGTCTTGCTCAGTGGCGGTCGGGCTCGGCCTCCTCACCTCGGCCGTGTCTCTGAGCACTTTGTACCTCTGTCTTGCTCAGTTGTGGTCAGGCTCGGCCTCCTCTCATCGGCCGTGTCTCTGAGCACTGATCACCTTGTACTTCTGTGTCTTGCTCAGTGGTGGTCGGGCTCAGCCTCCTCACCTCGGCCGTGTCTCTGAGCACTGATCACCTTGTACTTCTGTGTCTTGCTCAGTGGTGGTCGGGCTCAGCCTCCTCACCTCGGCCGTGTCTCTGAGCACTGAACACCTTGTACTTCTGTGTCTTGCTCAGTGGTGGTCGGGCTCAGCCTCCTCACCTCGGCCATGTCTCTGAACACCTTGTACTTCTGTGTCTTGCTCAGTGGTGGTCGGGTTCAGCCTCCTCACCTCGGCCGTGTCTCTGAGAACTGAGCACCTTGTACTTCTGTGTCTTGCTCAGTGGTGGTCGGGCTCGGCCTCCTCACCTCGGCCGGGCCTCTGAGCACTGAACACCTTGTACTTCTGTGTCTTGCTCAGTGGTGGTCGGGCTCAGCCTCCTCACCTCGGCCGTGTCTCTGAGCTTACACCTTGTACTTCTGTGTTTGCTCAGTGGTGGTCGGGTCAGCCTCCTCACCTCGGCCGTGTCTCTGAGCACTGAACACCTTGTACTTCTGTGTCTTGCTCAGTGGTGGTCGGGCTCAGCCTCCTCACCTCGGCTGTGTCTCTGAGCACTGATCACCTTGTACTTCTGTGTCTTGCTCAGTGGTGGTCGGGCTCAGCCTCCTCACCTCGGCATGTCTCTGAGATACACCTTGTACTTCTGTGTCTTGCTCAGTGGTGGTCGGGCTCAGCCTCCTCACCTCGGCCATGTCTCTGAACAACCTTGTACTTCTTGTCTTGCTCAGTGGTGTCGGGCTCGCCTCCTCACCTCGGCCGGTCTCTGAGCACTGAACACCTTGTACTTCTGTGTCTTTCTCAGTGGTGGTCAGGCTCAGCCTCCTCACCTCGGCCGTGGTCTCTGAGCACTGAACACCTTGTACTTCTGTGTCTTCTCAGTGGTGGTCAGGCTCAGCCTCCTCACCTCGGCTTGTCTACTGAAACACCTTGTACTTCTAGTTTTCTTGCTCAGTGGTGGTTGGCTCGCCTCCTCACCTCGGCTGTGTCTCTGAGCACCATTGTATCTAGTTGTCTTGCTCAGTGGTGGTTTGGGCTCAGCCTCCTCACCTCGGCCATGTCTCTGACTACACCTTGTACTTCTGTGTCTTGCTCAGTGGTGGTCGGGTCAGCCTCCTCACCTCGGCCGTGTCTACCTGAACACCTTGTACTTCTGTGTCTTGCTCAGTGGTGGTCGGGTCAGCCTCCTCACCTCGGCCTGTCTGACCTGAACACCTTGTACTTCTGTGTCTTGCTCAGTGGTGGTCGGGTTCAGCCTCCTCACCTCGGCCATGTCTCTGACTACACCTTGTACTTCTGTGTCTTGCTCAGTGGTGGTCGGGTCGCCTCCTCACCTCGGCCGGGTCTCTGAGCACTGAACACCTTGTACTTCTGTGTCTTGCTCAGTGGTGGTCGGGCTCGCCTCCTCACCTCGGCCGGTCTCTGAGCACTGAACACCTTGTACTTCTGTGTCTTGCTCAGTGGTGGTCGGGCTCAGCCTCCTCACCTCGGCCGTGTCTCTGAGCACTGAACACCTTGTACTTCTGTGTCTTGCTCAGTGGTGGTCGGGCTCAGCCTCCTCACCTCGGCTGTGTCTCTGAGCACTGAACACCTTGTACTTCTGTGTCTTCCTCAGTGGTGGTCGGGCTCAGCCTCCTCACCTCGGCTGTCTCTGGAATCACCTTGTACTTCTGTGTCTTGCTCAGTGGTGGTCGGGCTCAGCCTCCTCACCTCGGCCTGTCTCTGAACAGCACCTTGTACTTCTTGTCTTGCTCAGTGGTGTTTGGGCTCAGCCTCCTCACCTCGGCCGGTGTCTCTGAGCACTGACACCTTGTACTTCTTGTCTTCTCAGTGGTGGTCGGCTCGCCTCCTCACCTCGCCGGTCTCTGAGCACTGAACACCTTGTACTTCTGTGTCTTTCTCAGTGGTGGTCAGGCTCAGCCTCCTCACCTCGCTGTGTCTCTGAGCACACTTGTATTCTGTGTCTTGCTCAGTGGTGGTTGGCTCGGCCTCCTCATTTCGGCTGTGTCTCTGAGCACCTTGTATCTAGTTGTCTTGCTCAGTGGTGGTCGGGCTCAGCCTCCTCATTCGGCTGTGTCTCTGAGCACCTTGTATCTAGTGTCTTGCTCAGTGGTGGTCGGGCTCAGCCTCCTCACCTCGGCCGTGTCTCTGAGCAACACTTGCACTCTGTGTCTTGCTCAGTGGTGGTCGGGCTCAGCCTCCTCACCTCGGCCGTGTCTCTGAGCACTGACACCTTGTACTTCTGTTTCTTGCTCAGTGGTGGTCGGGCTCAGCCTCCTCACCTCGGCCGTGTCTCTGAGCACTGATCACCTTGTACTTCTGTTCTTCTCAGTGGTGGTCGGGCTCAGCCTCCTCACCTCGGCGTGTCTCTGACACGATCCTTGTACTTCTGTGTCTTCGCTCAGTGGTGTTCGGGCTCAGCCTCCTCACCTCGGCCTGTCTCTGAAACCACCTTGTACTTCTCTGTCTTGCTCAGTGGTGGTCGGGCTCGGCCTCCTCACCTCGGCCGGGTCTCTGAGCACTGACACCTTGTACTTCTTGTCTTGCTCAGTGGTGGTCGGCTCGGCCTCCTCACCTCGCCGTGTCTCTGAGCACTGAACACCTTGTACTTCTGTGTCTTCTCAGTGGTGGTCAGGCTCAGCCTCCTCACCTCGCCCGTGTCTCTGAGCACTGAACACCTTGTACTTCTGTGTCTTGCTCAGTGGTGGTCAGGCTCAGCCTCCTCACCTCGCCGTGTTGAGCCTGACACCTTGTATCTGTGTCTTGCTCAGTGGTGGTCGGGCTCAGCCTCCTCATTCGGCTGTGTCTCTGAGCACCTTGTATCTAGTTGTCTTGCTCAGTGGTGGTTGGGCTCGGCCTCCTCACTCGGCGTGTCTCTGAGCACCTTGTATCTGTGTCTTGCTCAGTGGTGGTCGGGCTCAGCCTCCTCACCTCGGCCGTGTCTCTGAGCACCTTGCACTCTGTGTCTTGCTCAGTGGTGGTCGGGCTCAGCCTCCTCACCTCGGCCGTGTCTCTGAGCACTGACACCTTGACTTCTGTTCTTGCTCAGTGGTGGTCGGGCTCAGCCTCCTCACCTCGGCCTGTCTCTGAGCACTGAAGCACCTTGTACTTCTGTTCTTGCTCAATGGTGGTCGGGCTCAGCCTCCTCACCTCGGCTGTGTCTCTACTGAGCACCTTGTACTCCTGTGTCTTGCTCAGTGGTGGTCGGGCTCAGCCTCCTCACCTCGGCCGTGTCTCTGAGATGATCACCTTGTACTTTGTGTCTTGCTCAGTGGTGGGCTCAGCCTCCTCACCTCGGCCGTGTCTCTGAGCACTGATCACCTTGTACTTTTGTGTCTTGCTCAGTGGTGGTCGGGCTCAGCCTCCTCACCTCGGCTGTGTCTCTGAGCACTGAACACCTTGTACTTCTGTGTCTTGCTCAGTGGTGGTCGGGCTCAGCCTCCTCACCTCGGCCGTGTCTCTGAGCACTGAACACCTTGTACTTCTCTGTCTTGCTCAGTGGTGGTCGGGCTCAGCCTCCTCATCTCGGCCGTGTCTCTGAGCACCTTATACTTCTTTGTCTTGCTCAGTGGTGGTCGGGCTCGGCCTCCTCACTTCGGCCATGCCTCTGAGCACTTTGTGCCTCTGTGTCCTGCTCGGTGGTGGTCGGGCTCAGCCTCCTCACTTCGGCCATGCCTCTGAGCACTTTGTGCCTCTGTGTCCTGCTCGGTGGTGGTCACTGTCGATGCAGGTCACACTGCAGTATTCCTCATCTGTATGAAATACTGGTGGTATTTAACCCTCTACGTCCTGCGTGTTGGCCACAGTGACCCTTCATTCACCGCCTCTATGTAACACTTGATGCATTTGTCACATGGATCGGTATAGATTTCTCTGTGACCTCCATACTGTGATCTGTGCATCCTCGGAGGAATGCTGGTGGATGGAGAGGTGTCCACTTGCGGCGCTGTACACAATGGGGCAGATGAGACTAATCAAATGGAAGTGCCACGTTCATAAAGGACATGACTTTAGATGTCATCGCATTGGGCACCACACCTATTCCGTCTGTCACAGACTCAGAACCATCCCCAGGTCCTGCACCTGTCTTGCTCTTCCTACCATTTTCTGCTTTGTGCAAATCCCCAGTACCCTGAGGCTGACATTTACTGCAGCTTCGTCTCAATGACGTCAATCGTTTTGTTTTTTCTATGCTCAATTGTAAATATCACATCCCAATCTGCACCCGGGGGCAGAGATTTATGTCCATGCAGAGCTAACCCTCCTGCTCCAAAGTGAAGTCTGATTATTGAATTTCCATATTAAAAATTATTATAAGACGAGCTGCCACCTAGTGGACAGTAGGTAGTTGCATCCATTGCAAGGAGCGTTTGTCACTATATAATTACCACTGAGCAGAATTTTACAAGTTAAATTTAGTAATAATTTCTATAAGCATCCTGATTTACATCATGTGTTATACTCCAGAGCTGCACTCACTATTCTGCTGGTGCAGTCACTGTGTACATACATTACATTACTGATCCTGAGTTACATCCTGTATTATACTCTAGAGCTGCACTCACTATTCTGCTGGTGCAGTCACTGTGTACATACATTGCATTGCTGATCCTGAGTTACATCCTGTATTATACTCCAGAGCTGCACTCACTATTCTGCTGGTGCAGTCACTGTGTACATACATTACATTACTGATCCTGAGTTACCTCCTGCATTATACTCCAGAGCTGCACTCACTATTCTGCTGGTGCAGTCACTGTGTACATACATTACATTACTGATCCTGAGTTACCTCCTGTATTATACTCCAGAGCTGCACTCACTATTCTGCTGGTGCAGTCACTGTGGTCATACATTGCATTGCTGATCCTGAGTTACATCCTGTATTATACTCCAGAGCTGCACTCACTATTCTGCTGGTGCAGTCACTGTGTGCATACATTACATTACTGACCCTGATTTACATCCTGTATTATACTCCAGAGCTGCACTCACTATTCTGCTGGTGCAGTCACTGTGTACATACATTACATTACTGATCCTGAGTTACCTCCTGTATTATACTCCAGAGCTGCACTCATTATTCTGCTGGTGCAGTCACTGTGTACATACATTACTGATCCTGAGTTACATCCTGTATTATACCCCAGATCTGCACTCACTATTCTACTGTTGCAGTCACTGTGTACATACATTACATTACTGATCCTGAGTTACCTCCTGTATTATACTCCAGAGCTGCACTCACTATTCTGCTGGTGAAGTCACTGTGTACATACATTACATTACTGATCCTGAGTTACATCCTGTATTATACTCCAGAGCTGCACTCACTATTCTGCTGGTGCAGTCACTGTGGTCATACATTGCATTGCTGATCCTGAGTTACATCCTGTATTATACTCCAGAGCTGCACTCACTATTCTGCTGGTGCAGTCACTGTGTGCATACATTACATTACTGACCCTGATTTACATCCTGTATTATACTCCAGAGCTGCACTCACTATTCTGCTGGTGCAGTCACTGTGTACATACATTACATTACTGATCCTGAGTTACCTCCTGTATTATACTCCAGAGCTGCACTCATTATTCTGCTGGTGCAGTCACTGTGTACATACATTACTGATCCTGAGTTACATCCTGTATTATACCCCAGATCTGCACTCACTATTCTACTGTTGCAGTCACTGTGTACATACATTACATTACTGATCCTGAGTTACCTCCTGTATTATACTCCAGAGCTGCACTCACTATTCTGCTGGTGAAGTCACTGTGTACATACATTACTGATCCTGAGTTACATCCTGTGTTATACTCCAGAGCTGCACTCACTATTCTGCTGGTGCAGTCACTGTGTACATACATTACATTACTGATCCTGAGTTACATCCTGTATTATACTCCAGAGCTGCACTCATTATTCTGCTGGTGCAGTCACTGTGTACATACATTACTGATCCTGAGTTACATCCTGTATTATACCCCAGATCTGCACTCACTATTCTACTGTTGCAGTCACTGTGTACATACATTACATTACTGATCCTGAGTTACCTCCTGTATTATACTCCAGAGCTGCACTCACTATTCTGCTGGTGAAGTCACTGTGTACATACATTACATTACTGATCCTGAGTTACATCCTGTATTATACTCCAGAGCTGCACTCACTATTCTGCTGGTGCAGTCACTGTGTACATACATTACATTACTTATCCTGAGTTACATCCTGTATTGTACCCCAGAGCTGCACTCACTATTCTGCTGGTGCAGTCACTGTGTACATACATTACATTACTGATCCTGAGTTACCTCCTGTATTATACTCCAGAGCTGCACTCACTATTCTGCTGGTGCAGTCACTGTGTATATTACATTACTGATCCTGAGTTATATCCTGTATTATACTCCAGAGCTGCACTCACTATTCTGCTGGTGCAGTCACTGTGTACATACATTACATTACTGATCCTGAGTTACCTCCTGTATTGTACCCCAGAGCTAGTAAAAAGATGATCAAACACAGGGTATTTGGTTGATACGTTTTTTGCAAAAAATGTATCCTTAGCCTCTCTACCAAACGTCAAGGTATACCTGTATCAGAGCAGTCCCTAACTGATGTATTTAATCCCTAACTGATGAATTTAAAAACTTGGTCATGTGTGTAATACCTTTATGAGCAGTATTCAGAAAGGTAATGTCCAATGTGGACACGCTGCAGAGAACGGCTTTTATGTGCATGGCTCACAAAGGAGGGGTGGAAAACCTACCTAATCTTGCAAAAACAAGAAACCAATTAAATACAAACACATGAGCCATGCACACAGTGAACAAGCCTGTAGGGACAGTGTTCACACCACCGAAAGACTGAAACATAGAAAAGCTCAGTACTGTTTTTTCCTAACTCTGCTTTTGTTTGCACAGCGCTCATGTATGCCAGTATTTTCGGGAATGTCTCTGCAATCATCCAGCGCCTGTACTCCGGCACTGCCCGGTACCACACCCAGATGCTGCGCGTCCGCGAGTTCATCCGTTTTCATCAGATTCCTAACCCCTTGCGTCAGCGATTAGAGGAGTATTTCCAACATGCGTGGTCTTATACCAATGGCATCGACATGAATGCAGTGAGTGCAGCAATACTCTCTGTTATTCTGTCTCCTCCATCCTTTCCTCTCACCATCTCTCATTTCCTCCTGTTTTATATCCCCACAATCATTCATGTCCTCCAGTTCATGTCCTCCAGTCTTCTGTCTCCACCATCATTCATGTCCTCCAGTCTTCTGTCTCCACCATAATTCATGTGTTCCTGTCTACTGTACGCTCAATCACTCATGCTCTCCTGTCTTATGTGCCCACAATCTCTAAAGTCCTCCTGTCTTATTTCCCCACAGTCACTCGTGTCCTCCTGTCTTATGTCCCCACAATCACTCATGTGCTCCTGTCTTCTGTCCCCACAATCACTCCCGTCGTCCTTTCTCATTTCACCACAATCATTTATGTGCTCCTGTCTCATGTCCCCACAATTACAAATGTGCTTCTGTCTTATGTCTCCACCATCACTCATGTCCTTCTGTCTCCACCATCACTCATGTCCTTCTGACTCCACCATGACTTATGTCCTCCTGTATTATGTCCCCAAATCACTCATGTCTTCTTTTTCCACCATGACTCATGTCCTCCTGTCTTCTGTACACACCATCACTCATGTCCTCCTGTCATCTGTCCTCCACAATCCCTTATGTTCTCTTGTCTTCTGTACCCACCATCACTTATGTCCTCCGGTATTATGTTCCCACAATCATGTCCTCCTGTCTTCTGTACATACCATCACTTATGTCCCCACAATCACACATGTCCTTCTGTCTCTACCATGACTCACGTCCTCTTGTCTTATGTCCCCACCATCACTCATGTCCTCCTATCTTCTGTACACACAATCACTCATGTCCTCGTGTCTTCTGTACCCACCATCACTCATGTCCTCCTGTCTTCTGTACATACCATCACTTATGTCCCCACAATCACTCATGTCCTTCTGCCTCCACCATGACTCATATCCCCCTGTATTATGTTCCCACAATCACTCATGTCCTCCTGTCTTCTGTCTCCACCATCACTCATGTCCTCTTGTCTTATGTCACCACCATCACTCATGTCCTCCTATCTTCTGTACACACAATCACTCATGTCCTCGTCTCTTCTGTACCCACCATCACTCATGTCCTCCTGTCTTCTGTACATACCATCACTTATGTCCCCACAATCACTCATGTCCTTCTGCCTCCACCATGACTCATATCCCCCTGTATTATGTTCCCACAATCACTCATGTCGTCCTGTCTTCTGTCTCCACCATCACTCATGTCCTCTTGTCTTCTGTCTCCACCATCACTCATGTCCTCCTGTATTATGGTCCCACAATCACTCATGTCTTCTTGTCTTCTGTCTTCATGATGACTCATGTCTTACTGCCTTCTGACTCCACTATTACTCATGTCTTCCTGTCTTCTGTACATACCATCACTTATGTCCCCACAATCACTCATGTCCTCCTGTCTTCTGTTTCTACTATCACTCATGTCTTCCTGTATTATGTTCCCACAATCACTCATGTCCTCCTGTCTTATGTCCCCAAATCAGTCATGTCTTCTGTTTCCGCCATGACTCATGTCTTCCTGTCGTCTGTTTCCACCATGAGTCATGTCCTCCTGTCTTCTGTCTCCACCATAACTCATGTCCTCCTGCCTTCTGTCTCCACCATCACTCATGTCCTCTTGTATTATGTTCCCACAATCACTCATGTCCTCCTGTCTTCTGTCTCCACCATCACTCATGTCCTCCTGCCTTCTGTCTCCACCATCACTCATGTCCTCTTGTATTATATTCCCACAATCACTCATGTCCTCCTGCCTTCTGTCTCCACCATCACTCATGTCCTCCTGCCTTCTGTCTCCACCATCACTCATGTCCTCTTGCATTATGTTCCCACAATCACTCATGTCCTCCTGTCTTCTGTCTCCACCATCACTCATGTCCTCCTGTCTTCTGTACCCACAGTCACTTATGTTCTCCTGTCTTCTTTACCTTCCACCATTCTGTGCTCTCCTGTACCCACCATTGCTCTTCGCCATCTTCCATACATCATTATCTCTGGTCTCTGTTCCCTCGCTCTCGTCCTGTCTTTCTCATACTTTGGGTTATTTTGTGTCCCCCTTCACCAGGTCTTGAAGGGATTCCCCGAGTGCCTCCAGGCGGACATTTGTCTCCATCTGAACAGAAGTCTTCTTCAGAACTGTAAACCTTTCAAAGGAGCCGCAAAGGGCTGTTTGCGGGCCCTGGCCATGAAGTTTAAGACCACCCATGCCCCTCCTGGGGACACCCTGGTGCACGCAGGCGATGTCCTTACTGCTCTGTACTTCTTGTCCCGGGGATCCATAGAGATTTTACGTGGGGACGTGGTGGTTGCCATACTGGGTGAGTATTGAAATTACACCTGTACTGTGCCCCTCTGTCAGTGCAGCGGACCCTCCTGACCATGTCATCTACTCCACAGGGAAGAATGATATATTTGGAGAGCCCCTCAATCTGTACGCCCGGCCCGGAAAGTCCAACGCTGACGTCCGAGCCTTGACCTACTGCGACCTTCACAAGATTCACCGGG
>JARQOD010000006.1:2577970-2618534 GCA_033576555.1 Oophaga sylvatica
GTACCAGCGCTGCTGTAGATCTCTGAGGGGATGGTGATGCAGCTAGATGTCGGGTCCCCTACAGGTGGGACTCTTCCCTCAGGTCGGTAGTTAGGTAGGGATTGTGCGGGCATGCAAATCAATAACTCAGTCTCACACGGTCAGCGTCTTTCCATACCTTTACTTGCAAGATGGTAAGGCAGGTCCCAGGGAGGCTGATGGGGTTGATGGAGGATGAGCTTTGAGGCAACAGCTAAGCAAGTTAGGGGCCTCCTTTACTGTCCAATAACGATGAGTACAACCACTTGCAGCGTAGTTCCCTCTTTAATTTCAGCTATTCCAGAGCTGTTCTGCCCAGTCAGATTTGTGGTGAAGTCTTCCAATTGATGAAACTAGGTTCCTGCTTTTGTCTGCGCTTGACTCAAAGTCCCTATTCCACCTGACTCCAGTTACGTACTGACTATATGGGGCTGTTTGCCGCGACCTAGGGTCCGGTAAATCTCTGGTTTTCTCACCACTATGCTTGTAGCTAATAGTGATCCTTCGGTCCCCAGTGACCGGTAGCAATGTGCAGGACTTTTCCAAGCCAAAAGCACTTTCCATAATCTTCCACTTTGCCCTTCGATTTGCTTGACTCTTAATAGATAGTTCAGTCTTTCTTCCAGTGGGGCACAGCTCTGACTAGACTAAGGTGAATTAGACCACCTGTACCAGCCTCCACTTTCTGAACTGCTGACAGGCTCAAACTGGACACGTCTACTCTGTCCAAGGACAGGAAACTGACTGACTAGAAATCACTCCCTTCCACACCCTGCTGGGTGTGTCAGAAGTGTACATGATGTCATGAAGAGACCTTAACTGTTACCTCTCCACTCATCCTCCTGGTATTGTGTACCAGGCTACACATGTATAGGGAGCAACATACTGTGCAGGGGGCAACATACTGTATAGGGAGCAACATACTGAGCAGGGGCAACATACTGTATAGGGAGCAACATACTGTACAGGGGCAACATACTGTGCAGGGGCAACATACTGTATAGGGAGCAACATACTGTGCATGGGGCAACATACTGTATAGGGAACAACATACTGAGCAGGGCAACATACTGTATAGGGAGCAACATACTGTACAGGGGCAAACATACTGTGCAGGGGGCAACATACTGTATAGGGAGCAACATACTGTATAGGGGCAAATACTGTGCAGGGGGCAACATATTGCACAGGGAGCAACATACTGTGCAGGGGGCAACATATTGTATAGGGAGCAACATACTGTGCAGGGGGCAACATACTGTATAGGGGCAAGATACTATATAGGGGGCAACATACTGTATAGGGAGCAACATACTGTGCAGGGCAACATACTGTGCAGGGGGCAATATACTGTGCAGGGGCAACATACTGTATAGGGGGCAACATACTATGTGTAGGGGGCATTATACTGTATAGGGGCAACATACTGTGTAGGAGTAACATTGTATAGGGGCAACATACTGTATAGGGGCAACACTGTATAGGGTAACACTGTGTGCAGGGGCATTATGCTGTGCAGGGGGCATCATACTGTATAGGGGCATCATACTGTGTGTAGGGGCAACATACTGTATAGGGTGCAACATACTAAGTGTAGGGGGCATTATACTGTACAGGGGCAACATACTGTATAGGTGCAACATACTGTATAGGGGCAATATACTGTATAGGAGTAACATATTGTATAGGGGCAACATACTGTATAGGGGCAACATTGTATAGGGGTAACACTGTATAGGGGTAACACTATAGGGGTAACACTATAGGGATAACACTGTGTGCAGGGGGGCATTATGCTGTGCAGGGGGCATCATACTGTATAGGGGGCATCATAGTGTGTGTAGGGGCAACATACTGTAAAGGGGCAACATACTGTATAGGGGCAACATACTGTATAGGGAGCAACATACTGTACAGGGGCAACATACTGTGCAGGGGGCAACATACTGTATAGGGAGCAACATACTGTGCAGGGGGCAACATACTGTATAGGAGCAACATACTGTATAGGGGCAACATACTGTGCAGGGGGCAACATATTGCACAGGGAGCAACATACTGTGCAGGGGGCAACATATTGTATAGGGAGCAACATACTGTGCAGGGGGCAACATACTGTATAGGGAGCAACATACTGTATAGGGAGCAACATACTGTATAGGGAGCAACATATTGTGCAGGGGCAACATACTGTATAGGGAGCAACATACTGTGCAGGGGGCAATATACTGTGCAGGGGCAACATACTATGTGTAGGGAGCATTATACTGTATAGGGGCAACATACTGTATAGGAGTAACATATTGTATAGGGGCAACATATTGTATAGGGGCAACATATTGTATAGGGGCAACATATTGTATAGGGGCAACACTGTATAGGGGCAACACTGTGTGCAGGGGGCATTATGCTGTGCAGGGGGCATCATACTGTATAGGGGGCATCATACTGTGTGTAGGGGCAACATACTGTATAGGGGGCAACATACTATGTGTAGGGGCCTTATACTGTATAGGGCAACATACTGTATAGGAGTAACATATTGTATAGGGGCAACATACTGTATAGGAGCAACACTGTATAGGGGTAACACTGTGTGCAGGGGGCATTATGCTGTGCAGGGGGCATCATACTGTATAGGGGGCATCATACTGTGTGTAGGGGCAACATACTGTATAGGGGCAACATACTATGTGTAGGGTCATTATACTGTGTAGGGGCAACATAGTGTATAGGGGCAACATACTGTATAGGGGCAACACACTGTGTATAGGGGGCACTATACTGTGTATAGGGGGCACTATACTGTGTGTAGGGGGCACTATACTGTGTATGGGGGAAATATACTGTACAGGGGCAACATACTGTACATGGGCAACATTATAGGGGCAACATACTGTATAGGGCAGCATACTGTGTATAGGGAAAACATACTGTATAGGGGCAGCATACTGTGCGTAGGGGCATCACACTGTATAGGGGCATCATATTGTGTGTAGGGGACATCATACTGTGTGTAGAGGGCATATTCAGTGTGTAGGGAGCATCATACTGTGTAAGGGGCATCATACTGTGTGTAGGGGGCATTATACTGCGTGGACCATAACAGCAATATCGCATTGTGCAGGAACACTAATGGGCATTACTGGGAGAATATTTATCTGTGGGTTCATATAGACTATATTATAGAGGACTGGGTGAGGTTATGGAAGACGCTCAGTGTAACATATAAATTGCCGTAGGTGCGCTCCGCTGTATGTGTCTCTCTTTACTATCTTTCTGAGTCGGGAGGTACAGTACGTCCCTGATTATTATAAGCTGTGTTTTATGAAGGTTTTTGCATTCAAAACGTTTCCTTTCACTGTAAAAAACTGCACAAAGCGTAAATCAGATGGACATCAGTGAGATGTTCGGAGATGTGAGCGCAGCCTTTCTATCAGCACATCAGTATTTAATAACACTGGCTCCATAGAGCAGTGGTGGAGGGAGGCAGGGAACATCAACAGTGCAGGACGGTGATAAGGGGTAGAGATGAGCGAATATTTCAATGTTCGGTTCAGATTATGATTGCCGATTCTGCAATATTCACTGATTAATTTGTCGAATATTCACAGAACATAACCGAACACGCTGATAATGCACGGTGCAGAGGGTGCAGGGAGCACTTATAATGCACAGTGCAGAGGGTGCAGGGAGCGCTTATAATGCACAGTGCAGAGGGTGCAGGGAGCACTTATAATGCACAGTGCAGAGGGTGCAGGGAGGCTTATAATACACAGTGCAGAGGGTGCAGGGAGCGCTTATAATGCACAGTGCAGAGGGTGCAGGGAGCACTTATAATACACAGTGCAGAGGGTGCAGGGAGCACTTATAATACACAGTGCAGAGGGTGCAGGGAGCGCTTATAATGCACGGTGTAGGGGGTGCAGGAAACACTGATAATGCACAGTGTGAAGGAGTGCGGGAGAATGTCTAATGTTGCAAGATATACAAAACAACGTAGCAATACCTATATACCACAATTAAAAGGATAATATTGCAAAAATCTTTTAAATAGAAAATTTTAAAAAAAATTGCGATATATGATGGCTAAGTGCAGGAATGGCAGACCATTCGAGATTATAGAATTTTATATTATTTTATATTAATTTTCTATAATGTTGCAAGATGTCTATTGAAGAGGAACAGTAGACCTGCACCTGTGTCACCTGAAGATGAATAATCCCTTAGTTTCTGAAATACTGTAAGGGGGTTACCGGGACCGTGTAATCCTCCACTCTCTTCCTGTGTGTAGATACTGTTGTAATTAATGTGATGTCTGTGTATGTTGCTTTCACATACTGTGAATAGTTAATAATGCTGCTATGTATATATTGTAAAGTGTACATTTGCCTACGTGTGTATATTATATATATATAATAATAATCTTTATTTTTATATAGCGCTAACATATTCCGCAGCGCTTTACAATTTGCACACATTATCGTTGCTGTCCCCGATGGGGCTCAATCTAGATTCCCTATCAGTATGTTTTATATATATATTTTGCTAGGTGTGAATATAGTAAATAGAGAAAGCGTAGTACCCCTGTTTGGTCACTAGATGGGAGGCATTTTAGTATACATAGTTATAGTATAGGACTTCCATCCACTTAGTAAATAGTTAAACATAGGAGGGGTCAGCTTCAGCTGAGGAGGACTTCCTCAATGTAGTTAGTCAGGCCACGGTGCCCTAACTGTAAGCACGGGCATAATTGCCTGGAATCTTAGCAGTGACCACGTAACGTTAATTGAGAAGCCCAGCCATCTGCAGTAACAGGCCAGGAAAGCAGCAACACAGACCTACAGTGGGCTACAGCAGTGTGGTGCTAAAGGAAAGGCCAGGAGAGTACAGGGACGCAGGAGACTCCATGATGTGGAAACTTATTGCATGGGCTGATGCCCTCAGATCCAGGGCGAAACGGCTGAGGGAATCACCAACCGCAGTGAGTTAAAGCAGAGAGGACGCTGCATTACCGTAAAGGCGGTAGGTCCCCGTAATGTACTGGAGGCCATAAGAAGTACCACAAGAGAAGATACACCAGTGCAGGAGGGGCAGGTCGCTCGACATGTGGCAACTGACTTCGGAGGCTGAAACCCTCTTATCTGGGACAAAACAGACTGGGGAAGGTCTAACCGTGGCAGAGCTGAACTGGGAGGACGCTGAGGAACCGTGTGAGACGGTCCGACCCGGGTACGTGCTGTGTCAGAGAGAGAAATGCAAGGAAAGAGGAAGAAATGTGCAGAATGAAGCCTGTTATTAATACTGTGAAGAACATGGATGTGCTGTGTAAAGACGTCAGGAAAGTTGTTCAGTTTGAAGTTGATCTGGTCTCAATTCATGCGGAACCGTGTATAGGAGCCTACAGCAGCGCAGAGAGTGCAGCCACAGGTGTGCAGAGAGCGCAGCCACAGGTGTGCAGAGAGCGCAGCCACAGGTGTGCAGAGAGCGCAGCCACAGGTGAGCAGAGAACGCAGCAACAAGTGAGCAGAGAGCGCAGCCACAGGTGAGCAGAGAGCGCAGCCACAGGTGTGCAGAGAGCGCAGCCACAGGTGAGCAGAGAGCGCAGCCACAGGTGAGCAGAGAGCGCAGCCACAGGTGAGCAGAGAGCGCAGCCACAGGTGCGCAGAGAGCGCAGCCACAGGTGCGCAGAGAGCGCAGCCACAGGTGCGCAGAGAGCGCAGCCACAGGTGAGCAGAGAGCGCAGCCACAGGTGAGCAGAGAGCGCAGCCACAGGTGTGCAGAGAGCGCAGCCACAGGTGAGCAGAGAGCGGAGCCACAGGTGCGCAGAGAGCGCAGCCACAGGTGAGCAGAGAGCGCAGCCACAGGTGAGCAGAGAGCGCAGCCACAGGTGTGCAGAGAGCGGAGCCACAGGTGTGCAGAGAGCGGAGCCACAGGTGTGCAGAGAGCGCAGCCACAGGTCCGCAGAGAGCGCAGCCACAGGTCCGCAGAGAGCGGAGCCACAGGTCCGCAGAGAGCGCAGCCACAGGTCCGCAGAGAGCGCAGCCACAGGTGAGCAGAGAGCGCAGCCACAGGTCCGCAGAGAGCGGAGCCACAGGTCCGCAGAGAGGGGAGCCACAGGTCCGCAGAGAGCGCAGCCACAGGTGAGCAGAGAGCGCAGCCACAGGTGTGCAGAGAGCGGAGCCACAGGTCCGCAGAGAGCGCAGCCACAGGTGAGCAGAGAGCGGAGCCACAGGTCCGCAGAGAGCGCAGCCACAGGTGAGCAGAGAGCGCAGCCATAGGTCCGCAGAGAGCGCAGCCACAGGTCCGCAGAGAGCGCAGCCACAGGTGAGCAGAGAGCGCAGCCACAGGTCCGCAGAGAGCGGAGCCACAGGTCCGCAGAGAGGGGAGCCACAGGTCCGCAGAGAGCGCAGCCACAGGTCCGCAGAGAGCGCAGCCACAGGTCCGCAGAGAGCGGAGCCACAGGTGTGCAGAGAGCGCAGCCACAGGTCCGCAGAGAGCGCAGCCACAGGTCTGCAGAGAGCGCAGCCACAGGTCCGCAGAGAGCGCAGCCACAGGTCCGCAGAGAGCGCAGCCACAGGTCCGCAGAGAGCGGAGCCACAGGTGTGCAGAGAGCGCAGCCACAGGTCCGCAGAGAGCGCAGCCACAGGTCCGCAGAGAGCGCAGCCACAGGTCTGCAGAGAGCGCAGCCACAGGTCCGCAGAGAGCGCAGCCACAGGTCCGCAGAGAGCGCAGCCACAGGTGTGCAGAGAGCGCAGCCACAGGTGTGCAGAGAAATGGCCATTGTTCTCATGTGGTGGGAGGACAGGGCACAGATGTACCGGCGTCCTCGGCCATGACTACAGCCCTGGTCCTCCCTCACAATACAGCAGGAACTGGCCTGCGGTGCTCGGCATGAAGTCACCAATGGTGACTCTGATTTTTCAAAGTCCTATATTTCACCTTTAGTTCCATCGACAATGAGCTGGACGTGCGGTGACAGGAGAGATGGACTACGGCCGTGTCGCGGGACCTGCACCCGGTGAAGCGATCACGTGACGCGCCAGAGACGCAGACGCGGAATTTCTGAAGAAGAGATGAAATGATTAGGCGCATTCTCAGGTGTGGCCGCTAGATGGCGAGCACGCCCCGCTCTGAGCGGAGAGAGGAAGTGAGACCACGCGTCACCATGACAACAGAGGCGACAACTGCCGCGGCCTAGTGGTCCCGGGATGGAGGCAGCCTGGAGCCGGTGCTGAGCGGCCCGGGCCGGCGGGAGGGGAGCGCCGGGCATGGAGGAGAGCTTCACAGAGGCCGTGGCGGCGTCTCTGGTGAGGGAGTTTCTCAGCAGGAAGGTACGGACGTCATGTATGACCACTGTGTGCTAGTGACACTACAGCTCCCAGCATGCCTCACCTGCCAAGACTGACAGGGCATGCTGGGAGTTGTGGTGTCACTGGAGCTGCTCTTTATAAATGTGTGTATTCTAAAGCGCACGCCCTGGTGGCCGCCATCATATTCAGCGCTCCGGTACAAAGCACAGATAATTCCAGGAGACGTCCAATATAATGTCTGACCCCGTCACCCTCCGTCACCCCCGAGTGTCGGCGTCATCCTCCGTCACCCCCCGAGTGTCGGCGTCATCCTCCGTCACCCCCCGAGTGTCGGCGTCATCCTCCGTCACCCCCGAGTGTCGGCGTCATCCTCCGTCACCCCCCCGAGTGTCGGCGTATCCTCCGTCACCCCCCGAGTGTCGGCGTCATTCTCCTCACCCCACCGAGTGTCGGCGTCATCCTCCGTCACCCCCCGAGTGTCGGCGTCATCCTCCGTCACCCCCCGAGTGTCGGCGTCATTCTCCGTCACCCCCCGAGTGTCGGCGTCATTCTCCGTCACCCCCCCGAGTGTCGGCGTCATCCTCCGTCACCCCCCCGAGTGTCGGCGTCATCCTCCGTCACCCCCCGAGTGTCGGCGTCACCTCCGTCACCCCCGAGTGTCGGCGTCATTCTCCGTCACCCCCCGAGTGTCGGCGTCATCCTCCGTCACCCCCCCGAGTGTCGGCGTCATCCTCCGTCACCCCCCCGAGTGTCGGCGTCATTCTCCGTCACCCCCCGAGTGTCGGCGTCATCCTCCGTCACCCCCCCGAGTGTCGGCGTCATCCTCCGTCACCCCCCCGAGTGTCGGCGTCATTCTCCGTCACCCCCCGAGTGTCGGCGTCATCCTCCGTCACCCCCCCGAGTGTCGGCGTCATCCTCCGTCACCCCCCGAGTGTCGGCGTCATCCTCCGTCACCCCCCCGAGGTGTCGGCGTCACCTCCGTCACCCCGAGTGTCGGCGTCATCACCTCGAGCGTCGGCGTTGTCACCCTCCGTCACCGCGAGTGTCGGTGTCGTCGCCCTCCTTCAGCCCGATTCGGAGTGTCGGTGTGCCTACGTCGGGATGCCCTTGCGTCGTTTATAACTTGTGTCTTTCCCCCGGGTTCAGGTAGACGTGAGTCCTGACGTTTAGGGCGCTCTCTGTAACACCGGTGCTGATCTTCTTCCTCTCTCCGCTTTCTCGCCCAGGGGCTGAAGAGGACGAGCGCTGCTCTGGAGGTGGAGTTTCCTCGCTCCCTACAAAGCATCAATAATAGGAACGAGCTGCGGAGCGTCCTGCACCTGGAGGCCTTGTACAGGGAGAATAAGGTGAATGGCAAACGGACGGTCTGACGACAAATCATCCGACATCACACCTCACATTCCATCATAACAAACCACACCTTAAAGGATTGTCAAAAACAGCTGACATCAACCCCAATGCTATCACCCCACTTGTCACCGCACCAGGGCAAGTGGGAAGAGCTGGGCAAAGCGCCAGAATTGGTGCAGCTTATGGATGCGCCATTTCTGGGGCGGCTGACAGCTGCTGTTATTTATCAGGGAGGGGGCCAATATCTATGGCCCCTTCGCAGCCAAGTAATATTAGCCCACAGCTGTCTGTTTAGCCTATGCTTGTTATTTAATATAGTGGGACCCCACTTCATTTTTTCTTTGGGGGGTTGGGTCCCCCATTTTAACCCCTTCACGACCTTTGATGTATCTATACTTCCAGATCGGTTGGTACTTACCGACCTTGGACGTATGGATACGTCATTGCGATTTTGTGTGCACAGCGGCTGCAGCGCGCCATCGCTGATTCTGACAGCTCGCAGCATTTAGCAGGCATGCATAGGGAGGGAGCCCTCTCTGCACTCCAGTCGGCACCCACGCCACGTCAAAGCAGGGGTCCGATCGTTGTCATGGTTGCCCGATGTCGTCATGATGACATCCCGGTCAACAAGCACTAGCTTGTTAGTTAGATCATGCGGAGTGCAGCACTGACAGTTCTGCTGCATTGCTCGTACATTGCTCCTGCTTTATACCTGCAATCAGACTGCAGAAAGTGAAATTCCCATGGAGGGACTTCGCAAAAAAAAGTCTAATAAAAAATATATTTTACCCATAAATAAACTTTATGAAAAAATTAAGAATAAAAGTACACATATTTGGTATCGCCACGTCCGGAACGACCCAACCTATAAAACTGTCCCACCAGTTAACCCCTTCAGTGAACAATGTAAAAAAAGGGTAAAAAAATGGAATAAAATGCGTTCAAAAAGACTAATGTAAATAAACGTGGTACCGCTGAAAACGTCATCTTGTCTCATAAAAAACGAGCCGCCATAAAGCATCATCAGTGGAAAAATAAAAGTTATAGCTCTCAGAATAAAGCGATGCAAAAATAATTATTTTTTCTATAAAATACTTTTTATTGCGTAAAAGCGCCAAAACACAAAAAAAAAGTTATAACTGTGGTATCGCTGTAATCGCACTGACCCGAAGAATGACGCTGCCTTATCAATTTTACGACATGCGAAATCGGCATAACCCACCCCCCCAGAAAAACAATTCCTGATTTGCTGGTTTTTGTTCATTCTGCCTCTCAAAAATCAGAATAGAAAGCGATCAAAAAATGTCATGTGCCCAAAAATGGTACCAATAAAAACGTCAGCTCGTCCCACAAAAAGCAAGCCCTCACATGACTCTGTGGGCAAAAACATGGAGAAACTATAGCTCTCAAAATATGGCGATGTTAAAAAAAGTTTCTTTTAGTGTGTGACAGCAGCCAAACATAAAACCCCATATAAATCTGGTATCGCTGTAATCGCATCGACCCGAAGAATAAAGTCGCCTAGTCACTTGTACCGCACGAGGAGCGGTGTATAAAATAAATAAAACCAATTCTTCACCTGCTGTTGATTTTTTTCATTCTGCCTCCCAAAGATCGCAGTAAGTCTCGACGCACATTTATCCTGCGCTCTGCACTGAGCGCTTACATCGGGGTTTCCATGTAAATCTCTGAAATACATGATTCAGATGGAATCTGTGGCGGAAGATTCCCTATAATGAGGCAGATGGGGCACTGTGGACGCCGCGTGACCTGTGATCTTGCAGTGTCGGTCTCTTTAGGATTGCATAAAAGTGCCGTCTGCCACAGTTTTGTGCACTTCTGAAAAGGACAACACTGAACAGAGGCCAGACGGAGTCCAGAGTAACTCTGTTGCCTCATTATAGTGAATGGATCCCTCGGGGTTTCATCTGAATCACGTCACTCGGAGATTTAGATAGAAACCCCAAAGCAAGTGCTCAGCGTAGAGCGCCGGATAAATGTGATGTAAAACCTTCCCAGGAAAAGCTTCAACTCAATGCACAAAAAAAGCAAGTCCCCACTCAGGTCCGTCATGTGTTACCGGAAATATAGGGGCTTCCACGTTACTAGTACTCTGGAAAAGCAAAATGGCTCCATAACCCTCCAAAAGAAATTCAGCAAATTCTCTGCTCCCAAATCCAAATGCCCCCCCTTCTGAGCCCTAAACCACATTTAAGCTCCACACACGGGTGCGTGTCTCCAGAAACATGAGCCGGGCACAACTTACTGCTCACTATAAGGAACTGGGCGCCACCACAGCAGTTTGCAATTTTAACTCCGCAACATCCACTGCTGCTTGTTTCTGGAGAACACCCATGGAGTCAAAATCGTCTTTATCCCTTTGGGAATTTATCTACAGGGGTAACATTTCCAAAATGGGGTCACTTGAAGGAGGATTCTGCTTTTCTATCACTTAGGGGCTTTGTATATGGAGTCCGCAAACTATTCTAGGAAAATCTGTGCTCCAGGGCAAATAGCGCTCTGTTCCTCACAAGTTTTTCTGTGTGGCTAATCAGCAGTACTGTACAGCTACACATGGGGTATTTCTACATTCAGCAGAAATTGTGGGACACATTTTGATGCCATTTTTACCCGTTTTCCCGTGTGAAAATGTAAAATCTGAGGTTAAAGCAACATTTTGGTGGTAAAAATGTAACTTTTTTCTTTCACATCCCAATAGTATAAAATTCTGTGACCACACCCCTAAATGAATTAATTGAGACATGTAGTTTGTAAAGTGTGGTCACTTATGGAGGGTTCTACTGTTCTAGCACCTCAGGGGCTCTGCCAATGTGACATGGCACCCTTAAACCAGTCCGGCAAAATCTGAACTCCAATATGGGGCTCCTTCTCTTTTGAGCTGTGCACTGTGCCTCAAAAGTAGTTTTCCCCCACATATGGGGTATTGGAGTACTCAGGAGAAATTGCACAACAAATTTTGAGGACCATTTTCACCTGCTATCCTTGTGAACATTAACAAATTTGGGGCTAAAGCAACATTTTTCGGTGAAAAAATATATTTTTTTCGTTTTCACAGATCAACGTTTTAAAATTCTGTGACGCACCTGTGGGTTCAAGGTGTTCACCACACATCTAGATAAATTCCTTGAGGGAACTAGTTTCCAAAACGGGTCACTTGTGGGGTTTTTCCATCGTTTAGGCACATCAGGGGCTCTGCAAACACAACATCACACGTGCAGATCATTCCATCATAGTCTGCGCTTCAAAACGTCAATCCTTTTCTGAACCCTGTCGTGCGCTCAAACAGTAGTTTACCCCCACATATGGGGTATTGGCTTAATCAGGAGAAATTGCACAATAATTATCGGTGTCCATTATTTTCCTGTTACTTTCATGAAAATAAAAAATTTAGGTTGAAAATCAAATTTTTGTGGGAAATTTTTTATTTTTATGGCTCAAATTTATAACCTTCTGTGAAGCACCTGGGGGGGTTCAAGGGGCTCACCACATATCTAGATAAGTTCCTTCAGGTGTCTAGTTTCCAAAATGGTGTCACTTTTGTGGGGTTTCCACTGTTTAGGCGCATCAGGGGCTCTCCAAACGCGACATGGTGTCCTCTAAGTATTCTAGCAAATTTTGTTTTCAAAACGTCAAATGGTGCTCCTTCCCTTCCGAGCTCTGCCGTGCGCCCAAACAGTGGTTTTCCCCCCACATATGTTGTATCGGCATGCTCAGGAAAAATTGCAGAAAAAGTTTTTGGTCCATTTTTTCCTGTTACCCTTGTGAAAAAAAAATAAAAAATTGGGTCTAATGTAAAACTTTGTGAAAAAAAAGTTACTTTTTCTTTCCACGTTTTAAAAATTACAGTGAAGCACCTGAAGGGTTAATAAACTTCTTGAATGTGGTGTTGAGCACCTTGAGGGGTGCAGTTTTTAGAATGGTGTCACTGTTGGGTATTTTTTCTATCATATAGACCCCTCAAAGTCACTTCAAATGTGATGTGGTCCCTAAAAAATGGTTTTATAAATTATGTTGAAAAAATGAGAAATCGCTGGTGAACTGTTTGATAAATTGTGCTGATGTAAAGTTGACGTGTGAAATGTTATTTATTAACTATTTTGTGTGACATTTCTCTGTGATTTAAGGGCAGAAAAGTTAAAAGTTTGAAAATTGCTAAATTTTCATCAAATGTAGTTTTTCTTCCACAAATAAACGCAAGTTATATTGAAGAAATTGTTACCACTATCATAAAGTACAATATGTCACGAGAAAATCTCAGAATCAGCGGGATCCATTGAAGCGTTCCAGAGTTATAACCTCATAAAGTGACAATGGTCAGAATTGTAAAATTTGACCTGGTCAAGGTGAAAACAGGCTTAGGGGGAGGTGAAGGGGTTAATAACAAGTAAAGGCTACGTAGACAGCTGTGAGCTGATGTTAATAGGCTGGGAACCTTCATAGATATTGGCCCCTTCCCAGAATAATAACAGCAGCCCCCAGCTGTCAGCTTTCCCTCAGCTGGTTAGTAAAAGGTGACCTCCCACACCATTTCTTTTTTTTTTTATTTACTAGCTATATACATGTACAGTAAAATACACACGCACTGCACTAATTATATATCTCACTGAGATATTTCTTACTATGCTCAGATGGCGGCTGGTGAATACTCTCATCAGCGTACCCTGCTCGCTACTATCAGAGAGACCAGGTCTATGCTGATGAGAGTTGTACTCATCAGCCGGCACCTGACCGGCAGCATCCTTTTCACCGCCTTACACATTACCGCCGAGCATAGCCAATGTTTCTTGAGCTGTCACACAGATGACAGTGTGGGAAACGCTGGATGTTCGGGCCCCCCATTCATTTGAAAGGGGTCCCAGTTCAGGTTCGAGTTTGCGTACCATTCCTGAACCAAATTTTTTTTTTTTTTAAAGTTCGGCCGAACTCGACTGACACGAACTTCCACGAGTCCACCAATCCCTATTGATGACCTTTCTTCAGAGTTAATCACTATAAGATTGGTGGAGGTCACCCCACCTACCCATGCCAATCAGTAGCACCGCGCCACACGTGATGTAGTGGCCGTGAGTGGTACTGCAGCTTTCTCAAGGACAGATGATAAACAATAAGTCTTGGAAAACCCCTTTAATGTTTTTTTCTTCATAGTTGGCTGACAGACCCCTGAAGACCCTCCTGGAGCTCATCACTAAGTATTTTCTTGAAAGTTTTGATAAAAATAAAAAGTTGGAAATGACTGGAGACCACGGCATGGAGGCCACCAAGATATTTATCAAAGGAAATCGGAGGAAGGAGTCAGAGGCCTCCCACCTAGACGTGTATGACCTCTCCGACGAGGACGCCGGCGAGAGCTCCGCCGTGTCCGACTCCAGCACCACCCTTCGAATCCACAGGTAGCTGCTGCTGCGCCCTCTACTGACACCTTGTGGCCACTGCTGGTATTGTATGGTCGCATCTTCTGACCCGATTAGTGACCCTGCGGGTATCTAGTCATCGCCGCACACGGGAGATCTGACGGTTCAGGGCTGCAGTCCTCAAGCATGTCAATTCCTGCAGTGAGTTCCAGGTGGGCTATGAAAACTACTACCTAGGACCCCCAGATCACCCAGAGGTGGGCGCAGGAACCGTGCGCAGATTGGATTTTTAGCTTTGTCTTTTTCTTTTTCTTCATAACTGTATAAAGTAAAGCTTTTGTGCGCTTTTGTTTTTTTTTTCTCCCATTTTTCTATAACTTTTTTATTTTTCCATCCCAATTCCAAGTGCAGTGAAGAAAACCCCACAGTTCCAGCATTGTTTTTTTTATTTTTCGTTCAGTGGCCAGGTTACTCTCCTGACGGAGATTTTTTTTAAGTTGGGGAAAAAAATGTAAAAATTGTTATCCACTTTTTCTGTTTTACATTATTTTTTTATGTCTCGCCATATTCGGGAACTTTTTCGTTTTTCCGTTGTCGGCTTATTCCTCTTTTTTTGGCAAAATGTATTTTTCTTAACATTTGGGTGCAGATTTATTGTTTTGATCACTTTTTATTGCATCTTTGGGGGGAGGTGACCGAAAAAAGCATTGACCTCTCTTTTTTTTTTTTTGCCTCATGGTGTTTGACGCACGGATTAAATCATTTCAATAGTTTGGACTTTTATGAATGTGACTGACGTGGCGGTGTCGCTGTCGCCGATGCGTGGATTCTCACACAACGTCTGCACATCTTACAGGGCTGGAAGTCATAACCCAGAGTACAGTTGTAAGGAGCGACCCAGAGCGGTAAACGACGACTGCAAAAAGTCCGAAAAAGAAGGAAACCTCCTCTCCAGAGAGCCGAAGAGGGAGACGTCAGGACCACCAGAAAGTCCAGCCGAGGCTCCAAGGCCGAAATCCAGCAGGATCGTACGGGGGATGATGTCTGGTCCTATCGCCAGCGCCCAGGAGGTGAGTGCAGGAAACGTCCACAGCATACACAAGTCCAGGAAAGTTCTTTCACAATTTATGTTTTGGGGTTTTTTTGAGGGGGGAAGCCAAATGACGACAAATCCGGTTTGCATGGAGGATGACGCCAACCTCGACGCAGTCACATCCTTTACGGTTTTCCCAAGACATCCCCTGACACTACATTAGCAGATTTACTCCCAGACGCTGCCGCAGCAGGACCTGCCGTCTATAAACCCTTCTCATGGCTATTTCTTCCATAGGATTCTCTGAAAAAGAAGGCGCAGAGACGTTCCTCTGCTACTCATCAGTCCGTCCAAGCCAAAGACAATCCCCTGACTAATGGCCAACAAGCAGTGACCAGGGAGCCGACGAAAAGCCCCCCGAGCCCTGCACTGCAACTGGGCAAGGAATTCTCTGCCAAACTATTGGCTGCCACTACGACAAACTCAACGCCCAGGAGCCCGACCCTCCTGCCTATTACTAAACAGCTGCCCAAGTCCGCCGGGGAAGTGGAAGAGACCGGAGTGGACGCCTACAGCGACTTCAGAATGAAACTTTCATTAGGAGCAGAACAAGAAAAACATCAAAAGCCATTGCAAAAAAGAGAAGGTTTATCTTCTTCCAGAAGGTGGGTTCATAAGACACAAGGTATATACTATATACAATACTTATCTGATCCCGAATAACATCTTGTATTATACTCCAGAGCTGAACTCACAATTCTGCAAGTGCAGTCCCTGTGTACATACATTACTGATCCTGAGTTACCTCCTATATTATACTCCAGAGCTGAACTCACAATTCTGCAAGTGCAGTCCCTGTGTATATACATTACTGATCCTGAGTTACATCCTATATTATACTCCAGAGCTGCACTCACTATTCTGCTGGTGCAGTCACTGTGTACATACATTACATTACTGATCCTGAGTTACATCCTGTATTATACTCCAGAGCTGCACTCACTATTCTGCTGGTGCAGTCACTGTGTACATACATTACATTACTGATCCTGAGTTACATCCTGTATTATACTCCAGAGCTGCACTCACTATTCTGCTGGTGCAGTCACTGTGTACATACATTACATTACTGATCCTGAGTTACATCCTGTATTATACTCCAGAGTGCACTCACTATCTGCTGTGCAGTCACTGTGTACATCATACATTACTGTCCTGAGTACATCCTGTATTATACTCCAGAGCTGCACTCACTATTCTGCTGGTGCAGTCACTGTGTACATACATTACATTACTGATCCTGAGTTACATCCTGTATTATACTCCAGAGCTGCACTCACTATTCTGCTGGTGCAGTCACTGTGTACATACATTACATTACTGATCCTGAATTACATCCTGTATTATACTCCAGAGCTGCACTCACTATTCTGCTGGTGCAGTCACTGTGTACATACATTACATTACTGATCCTGAGTTACATCCTGTATTATACTCCAGAGCTGCACTCACTATTCTGCTGGTGCAGTCACTGTGTACATACATTACATTACTGATCCTGAGTTACATCCTGTATTATACTCCAGAGCTGCACTCACTATTCTGCTGGTGCAGTCACTGTGTACATACATTACATTACTGATCCTGAGTTACATCCTGTATTATACTCCAGAGCTGCACTCACTATTCTGCTGGTGCAGTCACTGTGTACATACATTACATTACTGATCCTGAATTACATCCTGTATTATACTCCAGAGCTGCACTCACTATTCTGCTGGTGCAGTCACTGTGTACATACATTACATTACTGATCCTGAGTTACATCCTGTATTATACTCCAGAGCTGCACTCACTATTCTGCTGGTGCAGTCACTGTGTACATACATTACATTACTGATCCTGAGTTACATCCTGTATTATACTCCAGAGCTGCACTCACTATTCTGCTGGTGCAGTCACTGTGTACATACATTACATTACTGATCCTGAGTTACATCCTGTATTATACTCCAGAGCTGCACTCACTATTCTGCTGGTGCAGTCACTGTGTACATACATTACATTACTGATCCTGAGTTACATCCTGTATTATACTCCAGAGCTGCACTCACTATTCTGCTGGTGCAGTCACTGTGTACATACATTACATTACTGATCTGAGTTACATCTGTATTATACCAGAGCTGCACTCACTATTCTGCTGGTGGTCACTGTGTACATCATTACTTCTGTTTGTGTACACAGTTATTCCTTGTGTCAACCAGATGTCACCGCTCGCTCACCTTCCCGCGTTCCTGTGCCTTGCTCGCTGATGAGGCTGCTTTATTCCTCTCCTGCAGACGCTGTGGATTCGGGGTCAGCGCTGCTTCACGCCGGGCACCAGTGACAGCTGTTTGTAGATGCAGATAATCACTAGAGGTTTTTCCTGGAAAAGATCAGCTCAGGGCAGCAAAATTTGAAAAGCTGTGGGTGATTTCGGGTGACGAGGGTCAGGATGGGCGGCCTGACCCCCGGCAGTTGTCACCCAGCTTTTCTACAATTCTGAACGAGGTGTGTGATGATCTCGTCCTCCAGTTGTAGTAATGGAAAGATGGATGACAACCCCTGTGGGTGCCATAGTGAGGGGTATGTGCGCAGTCAGTCACACAGCTTTCGCAGCCCCCTCGTACGTGCACGTCACCCTCTGCCTTCCTAGTGTTTCCCGTGTTACATCCTCACGGTTGTGAAGACATCTGCTGGCTGTTATTTCATTGTTTACTGCCATTGGATTTATGTCACGTGTGGTTGAGCCCATGTCCCGAGATTGCGCCTGTTACTGGCCCGAGGCCGCCGCGCCTGTTATTGGCCCAAGGCCGAAGCGCCTGTTACTGGCCCGAGCCGAAGCGCCTGTTACTGGCCCGAGGCCGAAGCGCCTGTTACTGGCCCGAGGCCGAAGCGCCTGTTACTGGCCGAGGCCGAAGCGCCTGTTACTGGCCCGAGGCCGAAGTGCCTGTTACTGGCCCGAGGCCGAAGCGCCTGTTACTGGCCCGAGGCCGAAGCGCCTGTTACTGGCTCGAGGCCTAAGCGCCTGTTACTGGCTCGAGGCCGAAGCGCCTGTTACTGGCCCGAGGCCGAAGCGCTTGTTACTGGCCCAAAGCTGAACCGCCTGTTACTGGCCTGAGGCTGAACCGCCTGTTACTGGCCCGAGACTGAAGCGCCTGTTACTGGCCCGAGGCCACCGCGCCTGTTACTGGCCTGAGTCTGAACCACCTGTTACTGGCCTGAGGCCGAAGCGCCTGTTACTGGCCTGAGGCCGAACCGCCTGTTACTGGCCCGAGACCAAAGCGCCTGTTACTGGCCCGAGGCCGAAGCGCCTGTTACTGGCCTGAGCCGAAGCGCCTGTTACTGGCCCGAGGCCGAAGCGCCTGTTACTGGCCCGAGGCCGAAGCGCCTGTTACTGGCCCGAGGCCGAAGCGCCTGTTACTGGCCCGAGGCCGAAGCGCCTGTTACTGGCCCGAGGCTGAAGCTCCTGTTACTGGCCTGAGTCTGAACCACCTGTTACTGGCCTGAGGCTGAAGCGCCTGTTAATGGCCCGAGGCCGAAGCGCTTGTTACTGGCCCGAGGCCGAAGCGCCTGTTACTGGCCCGAGGCCGAAGCGCCTGTTACTGGCCCGAGGCCGAAGCGCCTGTTACTGGCCCGAGGCCGAAGCGCCTGTTAATGGCCCGAGGCCGAAGCGCTTGTTACTGGCCCGAGGCCGAAGCGCCTGTTACTGGCCCGAGGCCGAAGCGCCTGTTACTGGCCCGAGGCCGAAGCGCCTGTTACTGGCCCGAGGCCGAAGCGCCTGTTACTGGCCCGAGGCCGAAGCGCCTGTTACTGGCCCGAGGCCGAAGCGCCTGTTACTGGCCTGAGGCCGAAGCGCCTGTTACTGGCCTGAGGCCGAAGCGCCTGTTACTGGCCTGAGGCCGAAGCGCCTGTTACTGGCCTGAGTCTGAACCTCCTGTTACTGGCCTGAGGCTGAAATGCCTGTTACTGTCCCGAGACTGAAGCGCCTGTTACTGGCCCGAGGCCACCGCGCCTGTTACTGGCCTGAGTCTGAACCACCTGTTACTGGCCTGAGTCTGAACCACCTGTTACTGGCCTGAGGCCGAAGCGCCTGTTACTGGCCTGAGGCCGAAGCGCCTGTTACTGGCCTGAGGCCGAAGCGCCTGTTACTGGCCTGAGGCCGAAGCGCCTGTTACTGGCCTGAGGCCGAAGCGCCTGTTACTGGCCTGAGGCTAAAATGCCTGTTACTGTCCCGAGACTGAAGCGCCTGTTACTGTCCCGAGACTGAAGCGCCTGTTACTGTCCCGAGACTGAAGCGCCTGTTACTGTCCCGAGACTGAAGCGCCTGTTACTGTCCCGAGACTGAAGCGCCTGTTACTGGCCTGAGGCTGAAATGCCTGTTACTGTCCCGAGACTGAAGCGCCTGTTACTGTCCCGAGACCGAAGCGCCTGTTACTGGTCCGAGGCCGAAGCGCCTGTTACTGGTCCGAGGCTGAAGCGCCTGTTACTGGCCCGAGGCTGAAGCGCCTGTTACTGGCCCGAGGCTGAAGCGCCTGTTACTGGCCCGAGGCCGAAGCGCCTGTTACTGACCCGAGGCCGCGCCTTACTTGACATAGCCGGCAGCAGTGTGGTCTTCCTGCTCAATGACAGCAAGCAGAGATCCTGAAAGCCATAGGGAATAGAGTATTTCAGAGAACGGTGTCACGTCCATGTGCGGCCCCCAAGTCTAATGTCTGCTCCCCTGTTTCTTAGTAATGTAACCACTTTGCTTATAAAAGTTCCTTCAGGTGTCTGACATCCCTTCTTCCTGTGCTGATGATGGATGGAGTTAGGACTCTCTCTGGCCTTCGGTTCATGCATTGGGAGGCTCAGGATGAGCAGCACTATTGCTCCTTTTCATCTGGGGGGCGCTACGTGCGGGGAAGGAATTGTGGGTAGGTGATGCCATGAGTATCGGATACCGGCTGAGTCCTCTGGGACATTGTGTGAGCGGCACACAATTCTGAGAAGGGACTGGAGAGAATCCTTACATAACCCCGGAACAGCAGGATTACTGGAGGCTCGGCACATTTACTGCTTCCTAGATCTGTGCCCGGCTGACATCCCCCGGGCCGCGGACCCTCATAAAGACAAGCATGTGTTTCCAGTCTGTACTGACGCCAGTGCCCAGGAGTGATGGCAGACAGGAAGCCAAGGAAGAATAGTGCGGCCTGCAGCCTCCTCCAGCACCTCTGCAACCGGCGCAGGCTGGGAAGAGGAGGCCGAGGGGGCAGAGGTGGCCTCCTAATAGTCACAACAGGTGGACAGGCCAAACCCTGAGCTCATGGGAGTACCCACCCTGAAATGGGCACATGGGAGTACCCACCCTGAAATGGGCACATGGGAGTACCCACCCTGAAATGGGCACATGGGAGTACCCACCCTGAAATGGGCACATGGGAGTACCCACCCTGAAATGGGCACATGAGAGTACCCACCCTGAAATGGGCACATGAGAGAACCCACCCTGAAATGGGCACATGTGAGTACCCACCCTGAAATGGGCACATGGGAGAGCCCACCCTGAAATGGGCACATGAGAGTACCCACCCTGAAATGGGCAAATGGGAGTACCCACCCTGAAATGGGCACATGAGAGTACCCACCCTGAAATGGGCACATGGGAGTACCCACCCTGAAATGGGCACATGGGAGTACCCACCCTGAAATGGGCACATGGGAGTACCCACCCTGAAATGGGCAAATGGGAGAACCCACCCTGAAATGGGCACATGTGAGTACCCACCCTGAAAAGGGCACATGTGAGTACCCACCCTGAAATGGGCACATGGGAGTACCCACCCTGAAATGGGGATAATGCAAGAGCAGGAAAAGAGGTGTACAGTCATTCACCAGGAGGGCCGCACCCGACAGAGGGCCGTACCCCCAGCCTCACAGAGAGCCTGATGACGGACGCGACGGTCGGTCACCAGATACTGATGACGGAGGCGACGGTCGGTCACCAGATACTGATGACGGAGGCGACGGTCGGTCACCAGATACTGATGACGGAGGCGACGGTCGGTCACCAGATACTGATGATGGAGGAGACGGTCGGTCACCAGATACTGATGACTGAGGCGACGGTCGATCACCAGATACTGAGGGAATTTATATTTCTCTTCATTCACTTTGTATTTTGTTCTTTTGTTCATTAATAAAGGTAAACTATTATCACTTTCATGTATGAAGCTTCTAACTCTGCAGCATTTTCCGCCCCTGCCTATAACTTCTGCCCAGTGCTGTACAGTGTATATACACACGGTCAAAATTGTTGGTACCCCTCATTTAAAGGGAATCTGTCACCCCATTTTTGCCCTATAAGCTGCGGCCACCGCCATCAGGGGCTTATCTTACATTCTGTCCCATCGCGGCTCCTGCACAGGCGCACTGCTCTGCCCTGGTGAGGGCAGAGCAGAGTACTACAGTCATGGACAAAAGTTTTGAGAATGACACAAATATTAATTTTTACAAAGTCTACTGCTTCACTTTTTCTAATGGCAATTTGCATATACTCCAGAATGTTATAAAGAGTGATCAGCTTAACAGCAATTACTTGCAAAGTCAATATTTGGCTAGAAAATTAACTTTATCCCCAAAACACATTTCAACATCATTGCAGCCCTGCCTTAAAAGGACCAGCTAACCTCTTTTCAGTGATTGCTCCATTAACACAGGTGTGGGTGTTGATGAGGACATGGCTGGGGATCAATCTGTCATGATTAAGTAAGAATGACACCACTGGACACTTTAAAAGGAGGCTGGTGCTTGGCATCATTGTTTCTCTTCTGTTAACCATGGTTATCTCTAAAGAAACACGTGCAGTCATCATTGCAATGCACAAAAATGGCCTAACGGAAGAGTATCGCAGCTAGAAAGATTGCACCTCAGTCAACAATCTATCGCATCATCAAGAACTTCAAGGAGAGAGGCTCCATTGTTGCCAAAAAGGCTCCAGGGCGCCCAAGAAAGACCAGCAAGCGTCAGGACCGTCTCTTAAAAGTGTTTCAGCTGCGGGATCGGGCTACCAGCAGTGCAGAGCTTGCTCAGGAATGGCAGCAGGCAGGTGTGAGTGCATCTGCACGCACTGTGAGGCGGAGACTCTTGGAGTAAGGCCTGGTCTCAAGGGGGGCAGCAAAGAAGCCACTTCTCTCCAGAAAAAACATCATGGACAGACTGATATTCTGCAAAAGGTACAGGCAGTGGACTGCTGAGGACTGGGGTAAAGTTATTTTCTCTGATGAATCCCCTTTTCGATTGTTTGGGACATCAGGAAAACGCCTCATTCGGAGAAGACAAGGTGAGCGCTACCACCAGTCTTGTCTCATGTCAACTGTTAAGCATCCTGAAACCATTCATGTGTGGGGTTGCTTCTCAGCCAAGGGAATCGGTTCTCTCACAGTCTTGCCTAAAAACACAGCCATGAATAAAGAATGGTACCAGAATGTCCTCCAAGAGCAACTTCTCCCAACCCTCCAAGAGCAGTTTGGCGATCAACAATGCCTTTTCCAGCATGATGGAGCACCTTGCCATAAAGCAAAGGTGATAACTAAATGGCTCAGGGAACAAAACATAGAAATTTTGGGTCCATGGCCTGGAAACTCCCCAGATCTTAATCCCATTAAGAACTTGTGGTCAATCATCAAGAGACGGGTGGACAAACAAAAACCTAAAAATTCTGACAAAATGAAAGCATTGATTGTGCAAGAATGGACTGCTATCAGTCAGGATTTGGTCCAGAAGTTGATTGAGAGCATGCCAGGGAGAATTGCAGAGGTCCTGAAGAAGAAGGGTCAACACTGCAAATATTGACTTGCTGCATTAACTCATTCTAACTGTCAATATAAGCTTTTATTACTCATATGTTTACAATTATTATATTTCTGTCTATGATAAAAACATCTGTCAAACACACATAAAAACCAGAGGGCAGCAGATCATGTGAAAATATAATATTTGTGTCATTCTCAAAACTTTTGGCCATGACTGTACAGTGCGCAGGCGCCGGACCTCTCTGACCTTTCCCGGCGCCTGCGCACTCCAGTACTTTGCTCTGCCCTCACCAGGGCAGAGCAGTGCGCCTGCGCAGGAGCCGCAACGTGACGGAAAGAAGAGGCCGGCTTCGCTACAAGATGGGAGGTGCCAAACCGGACCGCGACTCCCTCTGGACCCGACCAGACGGCGGACCGCCCCTGGGTGAGTATAATCTAACTCGTTTTTCTTCACTTTCAGGTGACATCGGGGGCTTATCTACAGCATTACAGAATGCTGTAGATAAGCCCCTGATTGTGGTGGCCGCAGCTTATAGGGCAAAAATGGGGTGACAGATTCCCTTTAATGACAGAAAAACCCACAATGGTGACAGAAATAACTTGAATCTGACAAAAGTAATAATTTATGAAAAATCTATGAAAATGAACAGATGAAAGTCAGACATTGCTTCTCAGCTTCCACAGAATTAAAAAAAAAATAAACCTCATGAAATCGGCCTGGACAGAAATGATGGTTCCTTAACTTAATATTTTGTTGCACAACCTTTTGAGGCAATCACTGCAATCAAACGATTCCTGTACCTGTCAATGAGACTTCTGCTCCTCTCCACAGGTATTTTGGCTCATTCCTCAAGAGTAAACTGCTCCATTGTCTCGTGGTTGAAGGTTGACTTTTCCAGACGCCATTTTCCAGCTCTTTCCAAAGATGCTCAATAGGATTTAGGTCAGCGCTCATAGAAGCCACTTCAGAATAGTGCAATGTTTTCCTCTTAGCCATTCTTGGGTGTCTTTAGCTGTGTGTTTTGGGTCATTATCCTGTTTCAAGACCCATGACCTGTGACTGAGACCAAGCTTTCTGACACTGGGCAGCACATTTCTCTCTAGAATCCCTTGATAGTCTTGAGATTTCATTGTACCCTGCACAGATTCTAGACACCCTGTGCCAGATGCTGTAAAGCAGCCCCAGAACATAACAGAGCCTCCTCCATGTTTCACAGTAGGGACACTGTTATTTTCTTGATATGCTTCATTTTTCCATCTGTGAACATAGAGCTGATGTGCCTTGCCAAAAAGTTCCATTTTTGTCTCATCTGTCCATAGGACATTCTCCCAGAAGCTTTGTGGCTTGTCAACATCTAGTTAGGCAAATTCCAGTCTGGCATTTTTATGATTATTTTTCAGCAATGGTGTCCTCCTTGGTCGTCTCCCATGAAGTCCACTTTGGCTCCTACAGCGACGGATGGTGCGATCTGACACTGATGTTCCTTGAGCTTGAAGTTCACCTTTACTCTGTTTAGAAGTTTTTCTGGGCTTTTTTGTTACCATTCGTATTATCCGTCTCTTTGATTTGTCATCAATTTCCCTCCTGCGGCCACGTCCAGGGAGATGGCTACAGTCCCATGGAGCTTACATTTCTGAATAATATGTGCAGCCGTAGTCACAGGAACATCAAGCTGCTTGGAGATGGTCTTATACCTTTTAGCTGTAACATATTTGTCTATAATTCTCTTTCTAATCTCCTGAGACAACTCTTTCCTTCGCTTCCTCTGGTCCATGTGGAGTGTGATACACACCATGTCACCAAACAGCACAGTGATATCTGTGGCCTCCATACAGGCCACTCACTGATTCCAAGAGTGTAGACACCTGTGATGCTAATTAGTGGACACACCGCCATTTAACATGTCCCTTTTGTCACATTATTTTCAGGGGAACCATCATTTCTGTCCAGGCCGATTTCATGAGCTTTAATTTTTTAAACATTCTGTGGAAGCTAAAAAGCAATAAACCAATGTCTGACTTTCATTTGTTCACTTTCATAGATTTTTGATTTATCATTACTTTTGTCAGATTGAAGTTATTTCTGTCACCATTGTGGGTTTTTCTGTCATTAAACGAGGGGCACTGACAATTTTGACCTTGTGTGTATAAATATACAGTATTGTCATCCGCGGCCCTTTCGTGCCATTATCTGGTGGGAATGTCTCCTTACAGAAGGCCGGGGGCCGAGGATCGTGGTGTTTTGTAGTCGTCCATCTCAGGAGAGCCGCGCTGCAGCCGGGAACATTCTGTTCTCTGGGACAGGAAACATCGATGGAATATATAGGAGAGGCCGCAGCGGAGGACACGCCGGAGCTCAGGAACTATTCATCTGTTTGGATGGAGTTTATAACTTCCTTTTTCTGTCTGGAAAGATCCTCAGGATGTAAACATTCTATAGGAGGAACAATACGGCAGCGGGAGCTGTATACACTGATCTCAGGTCTCCGGGGCTGGGGTGTATATTGCCTGCAGTGTACGACATGCAGTATACGGCAGCGGGAGCTGTATACACTGATCCCAGGTCTCCGGGGCTGGGGCGTATATTGCCTGCAGTGTACGACATGCAGTATACGGCAGCGGGAGCTGTATACACTGATCCCAGGTCTCCGGGGCTGGGGCGTATATTGCCTGCAGTGTACGACATGCAATACGGCAGCGGAGCTGTATACACTAAGATCCCAGGTCTCCGGGCTGGGGCGTATATTGCCTGCAGTGTACGACATGCAGAATTAACGCAGCGGGAGCGTATACACTGATCCCAGGTCTCCGGGCTGGGCGTTAATATTGCCGGCAGTGTACGACATGCAGTATAACGGCAGCGGGAGCTGTATACACGATCTCAGGTCTCCGGGGCTGGGGTGTATATTGCCTGCTAGTTACGACATGCAGTATACGGCAGCGGGAGCTGTATACACTGATCCCAGGTCCTCCGGGGCTGGGGCGTATATTGCCTGCAGTGTACGACATGCAGTATACGGCAGCGGGAGCTGTATACACTGATCCCAGGTCTCGGGGCTGGGGCGTATATTGCCGGCAGTGTACGACATGTGCAATATGCGGGAAATAGTATTTGCTCCATCTTAAATAATTGCCCTTAGCTCAGATGTTATGGGATTGTCTGTTCTGAAGCTTGTTGACTGTTTCCAACCTGCAGAATTGTGAATGCAGCTCTGGAGAATAAGGTCCTGTCCATTGTGCAATATGCAGATTTCTGGGTACGTTTAATACATTCATATGCACAACATCTGTCCGCGGAGGTGGAAGGAGCCTGATGGTGGCAGTGACTGGTATAGAGGGGTGGAAGAGGGGTTATTGTAGGCTTTTCTGCACAGGAGGGTTCTCAGGTTTCTTCTGAAGGTGTTCCCTGGTGGGGGAGACTATGACCGGCTGAGATAGCACATTCCAAAATACGGGGGAAGCATGGAGAGATCTAGGAGAGGAGCAGAGGAGGGCAAGGAATCCTTCACTGAGGATGAATGGGGGATCGGGACCCCTGGTTGGGGATCAGTAGAGACACGAGCCCCTCGCACATAATGGAGCATGTCTTTCTTGTATCACAGCTCAGTGACAGGTCTATTATAAGACACCACAGGAGCGGAGCCGCGCGTGGCCTACCGTGTGGTCAGGTTATAAACGTCTGTAGGTTCATCAGTCATTAAAGGGTTATTCCCAAAATGGTCTTCTATCCTTTAGATAGAGCTTCACATTCTGTCCACAGCGATCACGAAAACTGGTCTGCTGCACAACCTTGAATGGAGCGAATGTGCACATCCTCCATGTCTGCTCTGTTCATTGTCTTCGGGGCTGCTGGAGAAAGGGGAGTACAGCCCTCGTCTATTTCCAGCCGTCCCATAGACAATGAGTGGAGGCCGAGCGTGTTCACCTCTGCTCCATACAAATCAGAGCTGCAGAGCACCGTTCTCAGGATTGCAGGGGACCCCCGACGATCAGCAAGTTATCCCCGCTTTCCCCTTGCCTGTGGACAGGGAATGACTCTTTAAGACGAATGATAAAATTCTTGCTGCTACCACCACTAGGGGGGAGCACAGTGATTATCGTCTGTATGCGTCTGTATATGAAGAGCTCCCCCTAGTGGCAGTAACAGTCCTCTATTATAGTGGAGGTCCACTTACTGCTCTGGGCCCCAGGTATCACCCGCACTGTCATAATGACAGCGAGGATTGCAGTAAAACAGTGACTGGGGCGGAAGCTCCTGCTATTATTATCAGCCGTATTAAGCCGTCCGGAGAGAATATTACACCAAATGGCTCTTCCTTTATGTCATGATCTGAGAACGAACCTCAAAGGGAGGATGTATCCGACAATAAGAAGTGTGATAGAAATGTCAGCGGCTCCTCACACAACATCCGGACGCTGCTACAGACACATGGAGGGGAAATGCAGGGTAACATCCATGTCTATGGGAGGAGGCATTCCAACATTCATCTCTGGTCCTTCTTGTAGATAGGTGCTGCTTACCCCTCCAGACCCTCAGTCACAGCACCGCGGCTCCCAGGGTCTCTGCGTGATGATAACCTGTCCAATCAGTCTCCTGACCACTCAGGCCATTGAATGACAGCGAGTTCAGGTGATCACTCAGGCCATTGATTGACAGCGAGTTCAGGTGATCACTCAGGCCATTGATTGACAGCGAGTTTAGGTGATCACTCAGGCCATTGATTGATGGCGAGATCAGGTGACACCGCTTGACAATCGCACTCCATTGATGACAAGGTCAGGTGATCGCTCAGGCCATTGATGACGAGGTCAGGTGATCATTTCATTGATGGCAAGATCAGGTGATCGCTAAGTCCATTGATTGACAACTAGGTCAGGTGATCGCTCAGTCCATTGATTGATGGCAAAGTCAGGTGATCACTCAGGCCATTGATTGACGGTGAGGTCAGTTGATCGTTCAGGTCATTGATTGGCGGCGAGGTGACAGGATCGCTCAGTCCATTGATTGACAACGAGGTCAGGTGACCACTCAGTCCATTGATTGATGGCGAGATCAGTTGATCACTCAGGTCATTGATGGTAAGATCAGGTGATCGCTTAGGTCATTAATGGTGAGATCAGGATATTGCTCAGGTCATTGATGGCGAGATCAAGTGATTGCTCTGGTCATTGATGGCAAGATCAGGTGACAGCTCAGATGATTGCCAACGAGGTCAGGTGATTGCTAAGTCCATTGATTGACGACAAGGTCAGGTGATCGCTCGGGCCATTGATTGCAACGGTGTCAGGTGACCGCTCAGTCCATTGATTGATGGCAAGGTCAAGTGATCACCCAGGCCATTGATTGACAACGAGGTCAGGTGACCACTCAGTCCATTGATTGACGGCGAGATCAGGTGATCACTCAGGTCATTGATGGCAAGATCAGGTGATCGCTTAGGTCATTAATGGTGAGATCAGGTTATTGCTCAGGTCATTGATGGCGAGATCAGGTGATCGCTCAGGTCATTGATGGTGAGATCAGGTGATCGCTCTGGTCATTGATGGCAAGATCCGGTGACAGCTCAGGTGATTGACAACAAGGTCAGGTGATCGCTAAGTCCATTGATTGATGACAAGGTCAGGTGATCGTTCAGGCCATTGATTGACAACGGTGTCAGGTGACCGCTCAGTCCATTGATTGATGATGAGGTCAGGTGATCACTCAGGCCATTGATTGACGATGAGGTCAGGTGATCGCTCAGGTCATTGATTGGCGACGAGGTTACGGGATCGCTCAGGCCATTGATTAACGGCAAGATCAGGTGACTTCTCAGCTCATTAACAACGAGGTCAGGTGATCGCTCTGGCCATTGATGGTGATGTTGGGTGATCACTCAGACCATTGATTGACGGCGAGGTCAGATGATCACTCAGACCATTGATTGATGGCGAAGTCAGGTGATCGCTTAGGTCATTGATTAACGGCAAGGTCAGGTAACCGATGGCCGGTGACAGTCACGTGACTAAGGGGTCTAAAACTAAAGTTATCACCTAGTCATAAGCCTGTGTGCTGGGATCAGACCGCGCCGTCTGCATGCTGGATAGGATTACAACCTCTGCCTTTGACCAAGAAATAATAAAGTTGAGGCCATTAAACTAAAATCGTAATGGATTTAAGGTGCATAGCCCTTATGGAGAGCGGACCCCCTTCTGAGGGATCCCGTGCACCGTGCAGGCTGCTCCCGGAGTGTAAGGTACAGGGTGTTACTGGGAAAGTGAGCGCGCAGTCTCCTCCGAGACGTCACAATGGACGACCTTGAGGCTGCGGCGGGGACATCCACAGATCTGTGGGCGGCGCCGTCTGATTACTATTCTATACGATAACCTCTAACTTGTCTGTTTCCTGTAGGAAGTCTTACACACGAGAAGATGGCGGAGAAGACCTCAGGCTTGGTGAGCACCTCGCTGCGGCTCATGGGTTAATACACGGGGGGCCACAACCTGTTATGTTCTGAGCCATATGTGGCTGGGGAGTCAGGATATAATATGTTCCTGTTTGACCTCCGGAGCCCCACAGGAGAAGTTATCAGTACGTCTGGGGTTAAAGGCCGACCTCCTTTACTTTCTTATTCAGAGAGCCACATAAAACCAAACACACCGTGTGGTTTCCGATTTTTTTTTTTTTTTTTGTGGGGTTTATATTTCTTCATACGGATGTGGATCAGAAAGGCTCAAAGGTTGGGAGCAGGTTAAAGGGGCTGTTGAGACAAAATTTGCAGTTTTAGTAAATGAAAATATGTTAAAAAAAAAACAAACAAAGCTCTCCGCTCTTTTAATTTTGCCCGGGCTGCTCCTTTAAGGAGACTTACTGAGACTTATTCACATTTTTTAAGCAAATTCTGAATTATGTAGAAAAATTTGTGTAAGAAGTAGAATCATGTTTTTTAGTAGCGGACGTTGCTTTGCACTTTTCATTTTTGCTGGGTTTGTAAATTCCCCCATGGAGGCGTCATGCAGACCCCATTGATGCGCAGAGATTGGGGGCTTTACTGTGCTGATGGGTCATATATAGAGAAGTATCGTAGGATGAGGTTAGTAACCACAGCCGGAAATGCCAGAGATGTCAGGGAGCGGAGGCTTCTCTCTGAGGATCTCTCCTTACCTGTGTGTAAGTACTTACAAGAAATCATCAACATGAATCACAGATCAACACATTCCACCATTATCAGACCGGGCCGGAAAGTGATCAAATAACTCGTGACCAGGAAAAATGTGCAAATTCTGCGCTCAGGACCACAAACTGATACATTGCAGCAATCCACCAGCCCGACCCAGACTGATACAATGTATCAGTACAGGTAACATGTAACAACCCACCAGCCCGGACCCCAGACTGATACATGTTACCTGCACTGATACATTGTAACAACCCACCAACCCGACCCCAGACTGATACAGACCTGCCTGATACATTGTAACAACCCACCAGCCGACCCCAGACTGATACATGACCTGCCTGATACATTGTAACAACCCACCAGCCTGAACCCCAGACTGATACATGTACCTGCACTGATACATTGTAACAACCCACCAGCCCAGACCCCAGACTGATACATGCTACCTGCACTGATACATTGTAACAACCCACCAGCCCGAACCCCAGACTGATACATGTTACCTGCACTGATACATTGTAACAACCCACCAGCCGACCCCAGACTGATACATGTTACCTGCACTGATACATTGTAACAACCCACCAGCCTGGACCCCAGACTGATACATGTTACCTGCACTGATACATTGTAACAACCCACCAGTCCAGACCCCAGACTGATACATGTTACCTGCACTGATACATTGTAAACAACCCACCAGCCGACCCCAGACTGATACATGTTACCTGTACTGATACATTGTAACAACCCACCAGCCCGGACCCCAGACTGATACATGAGACCTGCCCTGATACATTGTAACAACCCACCAGCCTGGACCCCAGACTGATACATGTTACCTGTACTGATACATTGTAGCAACCCACCAGCCTGGACCCCAGACTGATACATGTTCCCTGCACTGATACATTGTAACAACCCACCAGCCCGGACCCCAGACTGATACATGTCACCTGCACTGATACATTGTAACAACCACCAGCCCGACCCCAGACTGATACATGTTACCTGCACTGATACATTGTAACAACACACCAGCCCGGACCCCAGACTGATAATGTTACCTGCACTGATACATTGTAACAACCCACCAGTCCGGACCCCAGACTGATACATGTTACCTGCACTGATACATTGTAGCAACCCACCAGCCTGACCCCAGACTGATACATGTTACCTGTACTGATACATTGTAACAACCCACCAGCCGGACCCCAGACTGATACATGATACCTGCCCTTGATACATTGTAACAACCCACCAGCCTGGACCCCAGACTGATACATGTTACCTGTACTGATACATTGTAGCAACCCACCAGCCTGGACCCCAGACTGATACATGTTCCCTGCACTGATACATTGTAACAACCCACCAGCCCGGACCCCAGACTGATACATGTCACCTGCACTGATACATTGTAACAACCCACCAGCCCGGACCCCAGACTGATACATGTTACCTGCACTGATACATTGTAACAACCCACCAGCCCGGACCCCAGACTGATACATGTTACCTGCACTGATACATTGTAACAACCCACCAGCCCGGACCCCAGACTGATACATGTTACCTGCACTGATACATTGTAACAACCCACCAGCCCGGACCCCAGACTGATGCATGTTACCTGCACTGACACATTGTAACAACCCCTCAGCCGGACCCCAGACTGTTACTGTTACCTGCACTGATCATTGTAACAACCCACCAGCCTGAACCCCAGACTGATACATGTTACCTGCACTGATACATTGTAACAACCCACCAGCCCGGACCCGAGACTGATACATGTTACCTGCACTGATACATTGTAACAACCCCTCAGCCCGGACCCCAGACTGATACATGTTACCTGCACTGATGCATTGTACCAACCCCTCAGCCGGTACCCTAGACTGATACATGTTACCTGCACTGATACATTGTAACAACCCCTCAGCCCGGACCCCAGACTGATACATGTTACCTGCACTGATGCATTGTACCAACCCCTCAGCCCGGACCCAAGACTGATACATGTTACCTGCACTGATACATTGTACCAACCCCTCAGCCTGGACCCCAGACTGATACATGTTACCTGCACTGATACATTGTAACAACCCACCAGCCCGGACCCAGACAGATACATGAGACCTGCACTGATACATTGTAACAACCCACCAGCCTGAACCCCAGACTGATACATGTTACCTGCACTGATACATTGTAACAACCCACCAGCCCGGACCCCAGACTGATACATGAGACCTGCCCTGATACATTGTAACAACCCACCAGCCCGGACCCCAGACTGATACGTTACCTGCACTTATACATTGTAAACCACACCGGACCCAGAGTACTGTTACGACGATTGTACACCCCTCAGCCGACCAGATGATACATGTTACCTGCACTGATACATTGTACCAACCCCTCAGCCCGGACCCCAGACTGATACATGCTACCTGCACTGATACATACATGTGTTTTTTCAGCCTCTGGAAGCAAGTATTTCCACGCTCTAGTTGGAAGTAGAGTTCTTGAAATCATAAGTTAGAAAGTTACCAAACATTCCAGGATAATGTGGGTTTCAGCACAGAGTATTTCCGGAGAGGTGCTGGTGTGTGGCAGTGCCTATAGATGTGTATGTACACACACACGTGGTCAAAACTTCATGAGTTTTATTTTTAAAAATTTTCTGTGGCAGCATGGCTGAAAAGCAATGTCTGACTTTCATCTGTTCATTTTCATAGATTTTTGATTTATTATTACTTTTGTCAAATTCAAGTTATTTCTGTCACCATTGTGGTTTTTTTTGTCATTAAACGAGGGTACCAACAATTTTGACCACGTGTGCATATCCTTTCCTTCATCCCTCTTTCTTTGCCTCCATCTTCCTATCAGATGACGTGGAGGAGGACATGCTCTCTGATGACACCGCCAGGATTCCATCTTTCCTCAAGAGAAATGAAGTTCAGACCGAAGGGAAAGCGATCGATCTGCAGCAGGCGACAGTGAGTGACAGATGGGAAGCAAACTGCAGGAATGTGTATAAAGTCCTGGCCAAAAGTATATAAAGTCACCGTTGAAATTGTTCCAGAAAATAAAGTATTTCTCCCAGAAAATGATTACAGTCACACATGTTTTGTTACACACAGGTTTATTTCCTTTGTGTGTGTTGCAGCAACACGAAAAAAACAGAAAAAAAAGGGCAAATTGGACATAATTTCACAAAAAAAAACAAAAATGGGCCGAACATAATTGTTGGCACCTTTCCAAAATTGTAACAGATGTGTGCAATATGATAATCACCCCTGAAACCAGATATAAAGGGGAGAAGTTGAATCCATCTTTGCATTGTTTGTCTGTGTGCGCCACACTGAGCATGGAGAACAGAAAGAGGAGAGGAGAAATGTCTGAGGACCCGAGAACAAAAATTGTTGAAAAATATCAACAATCTCAAGGTTACAAGTCCATCTCCAGAGATCTTGATGTTCCTTCGTCCAAGGTGCGCAACATAATCAAGAAGTTTACAACCCATGGCACTGTAGCTAATCTCCTGGACGTGGACTGAGAAAAATTGATGAAGGTTGTAACGCAGGATAGTCTGGATGGTGGATAAGCAGCCCTGATCAAGTTTCAAAGAAATTCAAGCTGTCCTGCAGGCTCAGGGGGCTTCAGTGTGAGCGCAAACTATCTGTCCACATGTGAATGAAATGAAATGCTATGGCAGGAGACCGGGAGGACCCCACTGCTGACACAGAGGCATAAAAAAAACTTGCACGTGATATAGGTGAGTAAGCCAAAATCCTGGCAAGCGTCTTGTGGACAAATGAGATCAAGATAGAGTTTTTTTGGCAAAGCACATCATTCTAGTGTTTAACAAAAATGGAATGAGAAAAGATCACCCTACCTACAGTCAATTATGGTGGTGGTTCAAAGATGTTTTAGGCTTGTTTTGCTGCCTCTAGCACTGGGTGCTTTGACTGTGTGCAAGACATCCTGAATGCTGAAGATTACCAAAGGACTTTGGGTGGTAATTGTAGTGCCCGGGTCTGAAAGCTGCGTCTTAAGCCATGGGTGTTCCAGCAGGACAATGACCACAAACATACATACTTCAAGAAGCCCTCAGGAATGGATGGAAACAATGCGCTGGACAGTTCTGATGTGGCAGCAAATCCCTTTGATCACCCGTGGAGAAATCTTAAAATTGCTGCTGGGAGAAGGCGCCTTCAAATATGAGAGACCTGAAGCAGTTTGTAAGAAGAGTCCAAAATTCCAGCTGTAAGGTTATAGGAAGCGATTGATTGCAGTTATTTATTCCAAAAGGGTGCAGCCAAATATTAAGAAGAGATGGAGATGGACTTGTAACCTTGAGATAGTTGACATTTTTTTGCAATTTTGGTTCTGAAGTCCTCAGACAGTTCTCTTCTCCTCTTTCTGTTCTCCATGCTTAGTGTGGCACACAGACACACAATGCAGATTGAGTCAACTTTTTCAGGTGTGACTTTTATGTTGCACACACCTGTTACTTGGCACAGGTTAGTGTGAACGAGCATCACATGCTTGAAACAAAATTGTTTATCCATAATTATAGAAAAGTACCAAGAATTTTGTCTGGCCCATTTTTGGGGTTTTGAGTGAAATTCTGTCCAATTTGCCTTTTTTTCTGTTTTATTTGTGTTGTTACAATACACAAAGGAAATAAAAAATGTGTATAATAAAACACGTGGATTTGCAGTAATTGTCTGGGAGAAATACTTAAATTTCTGGGTCAATTTCAAGGGTGCCAACACTTTTGGCCATGGCATGTATACAAGGGATGTCTGGTAAAGTGGACGCCAGTCCTAGGATGCCTCCATGAATACTGGTCAGTCAGAAGGCGATGTGGACCCCGTGTCCAGTGCAGACCCTGTCCGTGCAGGAAGACCACTTTATCCTGATGCAAAGTATGGGGGACTGATATGTGGGTTAGAGGGGGAGTAGGGGAGGAATATAACTGTATATAGAGATATACGTCAGTCAGTGAAGGAGATTGACCTGTGAGAAATACCGTGGCGGCACACACAGATATACGTGCACAATAGTAACATATCGTATACATACATATTACATACGAATATTTCTGGGTAACAGAAACATGTCATATGCGTATATATAGTAAGACGCCCCGTTTTGATACATACATTACATATACACATGCTCATTATACACCCCGTGCGGCCGCTGATCGCTGTCTCTGCTGCAGGATCTGAAGATGCTGCTCTTCGGTTCGTCTCTCTGCTGCTTCAGTGAAGAATGGAAAATCCAGAGCTTCACATTCACTAACACCAAGAAGCTGAAGTATGGCATTGTGCAGAAAAAGGTATGTGCCCCACAGCCCCTATATACCACCGCTATATACCCTGGCGTACTCTCTCTGCAGTATACACCCAGGTATCATAGCTGGTGGCTCTTGTTGTTGACGTGTTGGGGACACTATATTGTAAATCTCTGGTGCAGAAGAGGGGCACCCGCACATTGCGCTCTGCATGGCACCCGCACATTGTGCTCTGTGTGTCTGGATTAAATCTGTAGAAGGCGCCAGCACCGTGGCTGTGGCTAGGGCTGCCTCTGTGTTGCATAGATAGGGCCGAAAAGGTTGTAAAATGCATCTGATCTGTGGAGTGTGTGGCCGAGGGATCTAAGCCACAGCACTGTTGGCAAGATGAATTGAGCCATGTGTGCGCTGAGGGATCTAGCGTGGAGAGTGCGGCAAGAGTGATCTGAAGCCGTGGAGTGTGCGGCCAGAGGCTCTAGCCATGAGTGTTTGGCACAGGGTGTGAGCCATGAAGTGTTTGGCAACAGCGATGTGAGCCATGGAGTGTGTGGCCGGAGGGCTCTAAGCCATGAAGTGTTTGGCAACAGGGATGGGAGCCATGGAGTGTGCGGCAACAGGGATCTGAGCTGCGGAGTGTGCAGCCGGAGGGTCCTAAGCCGTGGAGAGTGCGGCAACAGGGATCTGAGCCATGGAGTGTGTGACCGGAGGGCTCTAAGCCATGAAATGTTTGGCAACAGGGATGTGAGCCATGGAGTGTGCGGCAACAGGGATCTGAGCTGTGGAGTGTGCAGCCGGAGGGTCCTAAACTGTGGAGAGTGCGGCAACAGGGATCTGAACCATGGAGTGTGTGACCGGAGGGCTCTAAGCCATGAAGTGTTGGCAACAGGGATGTGAGCCATGGAGTGTGCGGCAACAGGGATCTGAGCTGTGGAGTGTGCGGCCGGAGGGTCCTAAGCCGTGGAGAGTGCGGCAACAGGGATCTGAGCCATGGAGTGTGTGGCCGGAGGGCTCTTAGCCATGAAGTGTTTGGCAACAGGGATGTGAGCCATGGAGTGTGCGGCAACAGGGATCTGAGCTGTGGAGTGTGCGGCTGGAGGGTTCTAAGCCGTAGAGTGTTTGGCAACAGCGATTTGAGCTGTGGAGTGTGCAGCCGGAGGGATCTAACCCGTGGAGTGTGCGGCCGGAGGGTTATAAGCCGTGGAGTGTGCTTCCGGAGGGATCTAAGCCATGCAGTGTGCAGCCAGAGGGATCTAACCCGCGGAGTGTGCAGCCAGAGGGATTTAAGCCATGGAGTGGATGAATGAAAATAAAAGTCACCATGTCCTATAATCAGCCGATCCGCAGCGCTGAACAGAATCGTGATGCCACAGAGTCAGATTTCTCCACATTTTATTTTCAGCTGCTCATTTTCCCTGATGCTAGACTGTGATTTCCTTCTTCCAGGGTGGTCCCTGCGGGGTCCTGGCTGCCGTCCAGGCCTGTGTGCTGAAGCATCTGCTCTTTGGGAAGGAGTCTGACAACAGGTGAGATATGCACCATGTAGTCGGACGGTGACACTCTGCATCCCCAGCCCCAGGTGCAGACCCAGCACTGTCTGCTGTCCAACAACCGCTGTGGGACCCTGGATTTGGGGGTTATTGGTAATCAAGTCTTTTATTGGGGGGAAGCTATGCTGTGGGGTATTATAGTAGAATGGTGTGCACTCAGGGTATGGGAAAATAGGTGCTGGTGAATTGGACCAAAGCGGTACCAATGAACATAGGGAAAGTTAAATTCACCGCACACAAAGACTGATAGTCATGCAAAAAAGATTGTTTATTGAACAATATCCAATCCAAAAAAGGTAAGTGTCGTGCCGTATTGAACAAATGTACAGTATACAGATACCCAACGTTTCGGCCCTCCCGGGCCTTACTCATGGGTAACTAAAAGAAACAAGCAAAAAACACAATGTGAGACATATATATACAGTGACAAAGATATCAATATATACAATATATACAGTTTAGTAATACGGATTGAGTAATATATAGATAATTGATAATATAAGATTAATCATTTATAGATAAATACGTCCAGATAAATGAATTTTGGTAAATGTGCATCACTATATAGATGCAAATTAGAGGCGTAGAGACAATTGTCATAATGATCAAAATATTAAAAGGCACAATCGTATAATGAACTGAGGGATTATATGTTGATTTACCTTAGTAGTATAGGTACAACAAAGAACTGGCACAAAAAAGACAGTATAAGGCTCCTGGTTATTTCCCTTGTGGCACAATAGATACTGTAAGTAATATTGAAAACCAGATGATTAATAATATAATAGAGAGAGCTTGTTGATAGACATAATATTATATATTCAATTTTGACCTGTGTGTGACAAGGGGGCAAGATAGGGTATGTCCTGAGTGTGAACAGGAAGTGCCCTGGATGGAATGCCAAAGCCTATTTGTAGGATACACTATGTTATAAAAGTAAAGATCCAATAGAGAGAATGTAGGAAAAGGTTGCATCATACCTTGACACTTAGTCAGTTTGAGGTACAGATGGCGTTTCGGCGTCCTAAGTAATAAAATTTAATATAAGACATACCTTGGAGGAGTACTATGATACTATGATATGATACAACGATCATAGTACTCCTCCAAGGTATGTCTTATATATGTACATGGTCACCTCATTTTCAAACTTAGTTTAGATCCTTGACAAGTTCTCTATATTTTAAACAGGCTACATATGATAGTAAGCCTATTACTTAGGACGCCGAAACGCCATCTGTACTTCAAACTGACTAAGTGTCAAGGTATGATGCACCTTTTTCCTACATTCTCTCTATTGGATTCTTTACTTTTAGACATAGTGTATCCTACAAATAGGCTTTGGCATTCCATCCAGGGCACTTCCTGTTCACACTCAGGACATACCCTATCTTGCCCCCTTGTCACACACAGGTAAAAAATTGAATATATAATATTTATGTCTATCAACAGAGCTCTCTCTATTATATTATAATCATCTGGTTTCAATATTACTTACAGTATCTATTGTGCCACAAGGGAAATACCAGGAGCCTTATACTGTCTTTTTTGTGCCAGTTCATTGTTGTACCTATACTACTAAGGTTAAATCAACATATAATCCCTCAGTTCATTATCCGATTGTGCCTTTTATATTTTGATCATTATGACAATTGTCTCTACGCTCTAATTTGCATCTATATAGTGATGCACCTTTATCAAAATTCATTTATCTGGACGTATTATCTATAAATGATTAATCTTATATTATCAATTATCTATATATTACTCAATCCGTATTACTAAACTGTATTATATTGTATATATTGATATCTTTGTCACTGTATATATATGTCTCACATTGTGTTTTTTGCTTGTTTCTTTTTAGTTACCCATGAGTAAGGCCCGGGAGGGCCGAAACGTTGGATATCTGTATACTGTACATTTGTTCAATACGGCACTGACACTTACCTTTTTTGGATTGGATATTGTTCAATAAACAAATCTTTTTTGCATGACTATCAGTCTTTGTGTGCGGTGAATTTAACTTTCCCTATGCTGTGGGGTATAACACTGATTGTGATGATCAGCAGAAAATGGGGCTGACTGCAGCCGCTTCTCACCTGTACTGCAATCGGACATTTATCATTTCCGTCTTAAAGGGATTGTCTCGTCCTATTAAGCTGCTTATAAAAATCAAACAAGCAACTTTGTAATTTACCTGATATAGAAGTCTGAAGAACGGAGGATTTTTTTCTTTTAAACTGGACTGCTCGTTGCGTAGGTTACTGGCCACCTCTGCAGTATCAGGGCACGGAACCAGCGCCTCCATGTTGTAAGCTGGACAGATCACTGGACAGTCCGCCCATGGTAGAGCACTCAGCTCTGACAGGCGGGGCGACCACAGTCTGATCTGTCATCTCTTCAGCATTGCACTCCGGTTACCACTACCAAAATGCTGAGAGGTCAAAAAAAGTTGCTAGGGTCCTAGGGAGGGATTGTTGTAAAATAGCAAAAAGATCTCTTACCTCCCGAACCCCCAACACTCCAGCACCGTCGCTCTGATGCCGTCCCATCCGTAGAGTCACCTGACCGCTGCAGTCAATCATTGGGGGCTCAGAGAAGTAAGTAACACTAATACAACGATCCCTTCATTTCAGCAGCAGAATGGAAGGAAAGGAGACACACTATAACTAGTGGGTAGGTGGAGCCCAGATAGGATTGACACCTCAGATTATAAAGAGTGTTGACCGGCCCTCCAGTCGGGCTCCTCCTACTCCTGCTTCTTCTTCAGTCTAAAATTTGAGGTCCAGAGGATGGTCGCTGCTGGAAGCAGCTCCTCAGAAAACTTTATTATTTTTATCGGACAAGAGACTTGGATCACCAGAAGTGGTCTAGAGGTCTCAGCGCTGCTGGGACCCCCACCTCTCCCTTGTGCGATCTGTAATACCCTGTATGGTGGTCCCTGCAGTTTCACGCCGGCCCTGGGGGATGAGGATTGCTTCCCTGGCGGGGACGCAAACCGCACATCGGGGGTCACTGCGTTCCCCGCCCGGGGGGGAAGCGATGGGCACAGCTCCACAAACCCTGGGGGTCCCTGTGGCGCTCGGCTGGTGAGTACGGCATTTTTATGTGAATGTGTGTGTGCTCTCAGGGGCTGCTGCGGCAGCCGCTGGTACATGTATTAGATGACATGTTTGGTGACTGTATTTTATGTCCGCAGGCAGATACCTGCAGGACTGAGGAGAGCAGAGAGCGAGGAGTTCACGCTCTTTTCTGAAGCCGGAGGGGGGCGTGGCTTCACGTTCCTGCTCTTTTCTGAAGCCGGAGGGGGGCGTGGCTTCACGCTTCCCGCTCTTTTTGTGACAGGAATCGCTCTGAGGAGACTGCAGCTTCACTGTCCTTCTCTTCCGGCTTCTCTCAGCGCGGCGGCCATTACAGAGGCTCCGGGCTCCTCATGCTCCGCTCCTCCTGGTTAAGGTATACTTTCACCGAGGCCAGCTGGGTGAGTTGAATATCATCACCCCCAGCGCAGAACCTATCTGTGTTCCAAGTGACAGATAGCGTTTATCTGCGAGCCGCGTTCTCTTCTAGAGACCTGGGACTCGCACACTCCTTTTATTTTATATAGGGAGTTGTGGGG